>OV725078.1:114935474-115237479 GCA_928085145.1 Nezara viridula
TTCCAAAACCCAAAAAGTCACTCTAGTAGCCATTAAAAACCATTCCAGAAACCTAATAGAAATTTCAGCACCATACTTTTAGTGGAAAACCTTTCAGGTCAATAGGTAGTGAAGAATCCACTAATCATTGATAAATCTCAGTGTCATAGAATTGAATATCTATAATTTAGGAAAATAAGCAATATCCGCCCATCACAGTGAGAAGATCTTGTAGAAATATGTATAAGAGGTTAGGTTAATGGATCTGTTAAAAGATTCTGGAGAAGAGACTTACAATGTTATAAAGAGGCTCAAAAAAAAAAAAATTCTGTATGTCAAGAATAGGAGGGAAACATTTACTTAATAGAGGAGAACCTGTAGTATGGGAAATAAGTACAAACCTAATTGAAAATAGCAGTTATATAGAATGCTGGAAGCTAAGAAGTAAAATTAGACTACGCCCAAGTTGTCAGCTTTTCCCTTAAAGAAATTCAATTTAATATTTTTGGTAATACAAATATTTTATTATTTTAAAATATATTATACAAGATTTAGTAGCAGTGGCCATAAATGTACCAATTGATCATAGAAAAAAGAAGATACTTATTTTTTTGGCTTATTTCCCTGGTAACAGAGAGAATGTACCTTCCAAAGAAAGTAATCTTGATTGTGAAGCAAAAGGATATGAATAATTCAACTAAGTAGCATTATAGCATCTCTATGAAAAATAATTACAATTACAACCTAAATTGACAAACTGTCAACCATAAATGTACATTATTTTCCTATAATTATAAAAAAAGTATGGATTGAGTAAAAACAACAAAAAAATATCCTATTAACCGGACAAAGGTATATAAATAAAAAACAAGTATTAAATTTCTATTTAAAAAAATGTATATTAAAATAATTAAAAAACAGTGAACCTAATTGTCCTATCATAGGCCAGAAAAATATAATGAAACAAAATATTAGATATATTTTTAAAATCAAATTAAGCATTAAAATAAATATTTATCTTATGGAAAACATTTTTCATGAATTTCATGTTTCATGAAAATCATCAAAAGAAATGGCAGGAAATGATTATTTTAGTTGCATGCAGTGTAAAATAGTGGTTTAACTTGAACTAAGAAATACTTATCAATATTTAATCATTCTTTATTTTAATTAATTACCTGGTTGAAAGACTTCATAACGAAGTTTAGTTACAACATCAGATACAAAGTTTCCATCAGCATTAGCAAAGAAAGGTACTGATGCCACTAATGAACGGCAGTTGTAGTTAATAACATCCTAAAAATAGGTTAATAAACACGTTTAAAAAATATATAACTTCATTGAAACCACTTTAACTTATGCACTAGGTGAGCAATAACCATGAAGAAATATATATTTGAATTTTTTTTTTCTTACAACTTTAGATACATATATGAGCCATTTATTTTGAAAGTGGCCTAAGTCCATTTGTCAATTATTTCCGGTTGTCCTTGGTTACATGGACAACTTCAAGTTATATACCAATAAAACATTTGAGGTTACATATATCCTGAATAAATACAATAATTTTAGACACATAACTTTTCAGAGTTAGTTCATTAATTGATCTGTTTACTTTGAAAGTGGCCTAATTTCCCTCAAAATTTTTATAATATTATCAAAAAGTGTCAGAAAGATAATAACTTTATTGTAAATGAAATGAAACAAGAAGATTTTGCACCAAAAAATGTATTAATAGACGCAATTTTTAAAAGGGTAAAGAATTTTAACGGACAATCATTGAACTAGTTAAAAATATGTCGGTTGCATTTTGTCATAAGCAGAATGTATCAAATTTTCTATAAGACATCAATGGACAGTGCCTTCTTAGACATTCGGCACCTCTGGGTAATGATGTCATCTTCCTCCCTAAACAATTAAATTAATTTCTTAAGCTGTTTTATATAATGCAATATTTGTATTTTATTTCATTCAACATTCCTCTAATACAGTAGCTTAATTGATAGGCTAAAATTAATTATTTTAATACGTTTTGTATTTTTTTTTTTTTAATTTCTAACAAGTGGCGAGCGTCCCTGAAGATTGGCCAGCAACCCCAACAGGCACCTCTCCAGGTCGGCACCCTGGGGCCATTCGCCCCAGTTGCTCCACCCTAAGTCCGGGACTGTTAATAAATGATAATGAAATTTTTTAAGTTCTGGATTTGTTCTGTAGTTCTGTAGTTAAAAAATGTTTTGAATTGCATAAATTATGTTTTTGAAATGTTTTAACAATATATAAAATAAATTGAGTATTGTTTTTTCAATTTGAAGCATCTTAAGTTATGTCGAATGGACTTGGGCTTCTTCAAATTTTATAACGAATCTTCTTGTTAATTTTAAATGCAGCCTAACTTCATTCTTAGTAAGAAAACGCTTAAAATATTATTCACTTAATAATTGAAATTATTTTAATAGGGACTATTAATTTAAGTCCTTTTGATACCTTTAAGCAGTATGACTCATTAGTATCTTGTATGTATATTTTTAATTTAATTAAAATGTGAACCCTCAAATATCTCAATTTAAGTATAAATGGACTTGGACCACTTTCAAAATAAACAGCTTTTAACTTTTCTAAGATGATCACTTTATGTAAAATGACTGAAGCCAATGAATCCTTCTGTGGTAGATCAAAAGAAAATTAACTCTTCATACCAACTATTCTTATTTATCTATAAATTTTATCTATTATTTGTTTCTGTTTTTCTTCTTCTTTTTCTCTCTAAGTTTAAAAATGAGGATGCACAGACTCGATAACTCAAAGGAAAACAAATATCCATAGTGATTTAGGAATAGGCTGCGAAAAATGAAAATTAAAATAACTTGAAAGTTATTTACCATAGTTTTGAAATTAACAATTTTGAGAAGGACGGTTTATACTAGACGTAAATATCTAAATGATGTTCAAACAGTCATAAATAATATTAATCAGATCAGTCGGAGGGTCAAGCTAACAGTATTCTATTGATTATTATCTAATTTTTTTTTTTATTCACTTCTAGTGAGTGTAATTAAAGGGAATATAAAACAAATAAATAAGATGCAATCTTTATCTTCCACACATGGATATGTAACATATAGTAAAAGTATTGATTAGACTGATTAAATTAGTGTTATAAATTCTATGATAACAAGAGTACATGTAAAATTGACTTAATCATCACCTTTAACATTTCATGCTCACGATGCTTAACTTAACTATCCAATTAATAGATAATAGTAATTAAATAGAAATTACACTTGATTTTATATTTTAAAAATATGAATGTAAGCAAATCTTAATTTTTAAAAACAATATTGAATATTTTTCTCAAAAATAAATAAATAAAATACTTACTTCCCTTAATTTTTCAGATAGTTCACCAAGAATAGCTTCTTCATCAAAAAACTTCCCTTGATACCGATGTTCAAAATATTCAGTAATTCTTTGCCTCATTTCTCTTGGAAGTTTTCGATAAGCCATATATTCTTCAACTTGTTTTACCTGAATTATAATTAAAATAAATTAATATAATATAAATCCCTTATTTTGTAATAGTGAAATGAAAGGAAGTTCAATGTTTATAATGCATAATCAAATGTTTTTCTTAGCATTTACCACAATTAAGTACTATTTGGCATTAATTATATATCTCTAATATAAATTATGAATGATTAAAATAATAAATAAATATCAAGAATGACTAACGAATTATCTAATTTTTTTTTCAGTTACAGCCATAGATTTTTTCAAACATTTATTTTAGTTTACAGGTTAGTTATAGTTTAGATCAAACTTATAGTTTTTTCAATGAGTAACTAGAAAAGATTGCTGTGATAAAAACACTAGCAATTATTTAATTCATTTTTGATATCCAAGAATCCACTATGGATTTGTTTACTTGAATTCTTGTACAAGAAGGGAAGCAATCAAAGAGTTGAAGCAGTACCAGCCTTGAACATTTAGTGCTCCCGGACAATGACTCCATCTCTCCCCCCAAAAAATTTAATTTATTACTTAAATTTGTTTTATATTAAGTAATATTTTAATTTTAATTCATTCAATATATCTGTAATTCAGTTGCTTTATTAATAGACTAAAATAAATTATTCTCACATGCTTTGTAACTTTTTTTTCTTATTTCTAACAATTGGCGGACTCCCCCTTCTAGATTGGCGCCCTAGGGCAATTGTATGGGTTGCCCTGCCCTAAGGCCGGCACTGAATTGAAGGGTTATAATTTGATTACAAAATGTATAAATTTACATATATTGAAGAGTTTAATGGTTCTGAGTCCAAGACCTTTTCATAGATTTGTTCTTAAGAATTAATCTATTGAGTATTACCTTACATAAGTAAACATCAAGGGAAAAGCAATTTTTTATTGGAGAACTTAATTTAAACTATCAAAATGTCTTTCTAATTAATTAGTTAATTTTAGAATGACCAATTAGATGTGACAAATCAGAATGACTGATCTGGGAGCTAAAAGGATTAAGTTATAAGAAAACTAGGCTCTGTATGATTAAGAAGGCTCTCAAGAAAGAAAAATGGAAACCTTTCTGTTGATATGAGGTGGTTTAATTATTTTGAAATTTAAAGGTATACTATCATAGACTAAAATTTATTCCTATTAAATATATTGCTTTTCGGTAGAGATAAATAATATTTTATGAATTCATCTATAAATGATTAAGGAAAGGATATCATAGTGTCAGTTAATGGAGTCGGTTATCCTTAGTTTGGTAATGACTAAATATAATAACAATAACTAGATTCAATTGAATTTAATCTTAAAGGGACTTTAGTATCTTTTCTTTCATTTTAGTTTAATGATCTAAATATATTACCCTTTCTCTATATTGTCTGCGTGAAGAATCTAAACTCTGGATTAAGTTAGTAGCATGCCCTAAGAATAGAGCATAACAGGTTGCTCCACTTATCATGGATAGCATAGTAAGCCACATGTCTGTGAGTGACTGTGGAGGGAACCTTCCATAACCAATACATAACATGTGGGACATGGCTTTGAACAATGCCCATGAATACTGCTCCAACCAAAATGCTTCCTGTTCAGAAATCAAACAAATTAATAGTTATTTTTCAGCTAAACATATAAAGAAAAAATATCAAGGAAATAATTATATAATTTAGAAATAACCTAATTAATAAAAAAAATTATAAATTACTATATTTGGTGTGAAGTGTGAATTTATTCCTTCCTCACTAAAACCATAGTATATATGTATTATGACCAAATGTTATACTGCTCAATAAATAAAAAAAAAATAAAAAAAAAAGAAATGACTAAATTCTTTACAAAAGGAACATTTTCAAACTTAGCATACTTAATACACAAACACAAGTATTTTAATATACTTCTTTGATAAGAATAGGATGAATAGTAGTATATCTAATAATGAAAAGCTAGCTAGACATGGTTAGATAAGTTTAAATTGATCAAATTCAGTTTTATTGATAGGAATGGAAGACACACAAATTAATGATTCACTAGGACCATAGAGAATAGAGAGAAGTAGAGAGATAATAAGGTTAATTACTTGTCTTAGTTAAATTAATAAACAAGTTTTTAACAAGGGAAAACATGAGATTTTCTGTTTCACCTTGACAAATTTTGCTTTCTATTCAAAACAAAAAAAAAGAGGAGAAATATAAACTCCTCTCTTCCTGGAGGTAAGTGATAGGGATGGAAGACATTTGTAAACCTATATTCAATATTAGTGCACATTAAGGTACTATAAAGAACATTTTAATTAGTGATTCCACAAAATGTGAGTTTCTAGCAGAAGACCTGCTGTCTTACATTAGATGTGAAATTTAATCTCATAGGTCAATTTTTTATTTATGTATTGACTATTCCAATGCACTATTGCCATGATTTTAGTATGTTTGTGGTCACGAAAATAACATTTCATTTCTCCTCCTCAATTTCTCCACAGGTTAAGCCCAAATAATAAAAAAAATGGTCTAAAATTTAACAAAAAATAACAATGTTGTTAATAAACAACTTTCGTAATTATATCTTTTCTTCCTTACTTAAGAGAAAATATTTTAAAATCAAAATTGATAACGCTTTCCTTGAAATTCAAAAAAACATTTTTTTCAGTTATATTTTATCATGAATCATAAAATCCTTGGATACACTTAAGTAATCAAAAAGATATTGAGGAACTCACTAAAACACTGATAAGAGAAATAGAGCAGATCGGCTTACAAGTAAATAAAGACAAAACGAAATATATGATAAGTCGAAAATTCCACCCCAATAACAGGATCTGTATAGAAGGAAAATAATTTCTGAGAGTAGAAGAATTAAATACCTCAGCTCTACAATAACCTCAATGAATGACCAATGGGCAGAAACAGACTAGCATATAACTAGCACAAACAGAGCTTTCAAAGTTATTGAAGTCCCGAAAAATCTCAAGAAATCTCAAACTAATGATGATACATGACAAAGCCAGTTCTAAAATATGGCCGTGAGATCTGGAAAAAATTGTTGAAAGATTAGAGAGGAAAATCCTCTGCATGATAACCACAGCAATCTGGGATCAGAGTACTAACACAAGGAGAAGAAAGACTAATTAAGAACTGGTTACAGAAACTGGTCAATCAATATCCCACGATATGAAGGCATATAGGTTTCAGCAATCCATCTGGAAGCCTCTATGTAACAATGAATGACTCAATAGAAGGCAAAAGACCACGTGGAAGGCCAAAAAGCAGATGGATAGATAGAATCAACAAAGATGCAACAGAGCTGCAGGCAGATAAATGGAAAGAAATAGCACAAGATAGGCAGAAATGGAGCAGACTTGTTAAGGTGGCAAAAGATCTACATGTTCTGTAATGCAAACAGAAAAAAAAAATCTATTATCATGAAAAAGGCATAGCATTTTTTGTAAATATATAATTACGTAAAATGTGAAAGTTTCAGCTTAAATATATATATACACACACATATATCAGAGGTTCTTATAATAAAATTTCAAAGAATAATAAAGTTTTAGGTTTACAGTAAAAGTTTGACTTTTATTTATTTAAGTTCTTGAATAAAGTTATGTTAAATGAGAAATAAACAGTAATTGGGCTTAGATTAGAGTTGTAATTTTCTTAAATGAATTACTTGATTCTAATCTGTCATTTGTTTGAGTAGCTACTGGTACTGATGAGGAGAACTAGTCCAGTAAGTGGGGTTTGTGGTACTTTTTGCCAAGATATGAGGAATACCTTAAGATTAATGCCACATACTTGACAGAGTGGAAATGTCAAGACTCATCTCTCGGGGCCGCATAGAAATAAATATTGACAAACCCAGGTGGGAATTCGATGGGAGCTACATGCTCAGAACAATTCATCAGAAAAATTCTACACAACAATGATTGCCTCAATAGTAGATAACTGATCACATACTCTGCAGAGTTGCATCCAGAAAACTGGGAAGCAATTGTCCAAGATAGACAGAGGTGGAAAAGAATGATTAAGGAGGCAAAAGATCTAAAAGGCCTGTATAGTCAACAGAAATGAAATTTAAGTATGAGATTAGTACATAAAAATGAAATTATATCAGGCAAAAAGTCATTTTAAAGTAATAAAAATTAAGTTTTACTCATAATGATGGGAAATATATAAATCAAAACACAACCATAGGCTTTTACAAAACCGTATAAAAATGATCAACTCTCTAACTCTCCAAAAAAAAAAAAGAACAAATTAGAAAGAATGATTTCTGGAGATAATCCACACACTACTCAAACACTAATTTTTAACGGATCCGTCTAAATCATATTTTTCCTCTGAATCTTTTTGGCTACCTCTAGTTCCACCTATAAGTCCAGATTGCATTAGCTTTAACGATCCTATACTGCAGAGGTGAATGAAATCACAGTAGTCCTCAAGTGATCTATAATGATGCCTATAAAAAATATCACCACAGCCTTACATTTACAGTGACCATCAACAGATTGACAGAAAAGCAAATCCATTTAATAAAAAAGATAGTTTAAAATATATAAATATATTTTATAATAGTATAAATATAATACAATATACAGCAGTAAGGTTTCAGGACAGTTTTATATAATTAATGCTCAATGTTTCTATCTTTATTTTGATCTCTCAAATGAAACAAATTTCTATAGAAAAAAGTTAGATATATTAAATAATCTTATTTTAGTTTTATAACGGTAAAGGGAGGAGGTACAGAGACGTTTCTTGACAATCTAAGTACTAAGTAAGTACTTTCTGATCTTCTCTTCTTCTGTATTATTGGCCTTATTTTTGTAAATATCTGTATAGATCAATTGACTTTTTTTAAATCCATTTTAATGGCTATATAATAAGTAGATTTACCAGTATATATCCTCCAAGCTATATTGTGTGCCTCTGCTGTTTCTAGTATATGATTACTTGTTTCATAGTTTATTTTTGTAACATTCTTAACACTAAAAAAATGTTAAGAAAATAAAAAATGTACTAATTACCTGTAATTCATTTATAGCCACCCATGAATTAGAAGGAAAACCTTGAAGCATTGGCACAAGAAACTGCAAACATCCAGACCAATGTCCAATCAAAAGCATCATGCAGATAAGGTTGAAAATTCTCATGAAGACACTTGCCATATTAAGAAACTGAAAATAAGAAAGGCAAATGTCAGTAAAAGAAATATACATTTATATTATTTTTTTACAACAGAACCTATAATACAAAGTTTTTGAGTAACTGAAGATCAATCAGCGATGGCTCCTTTCATCTATGATCCTCTCATACCTTTAGTTAATAAAAAGGGTGATATTAAAATTTATATACAGCTTTCTTTTTTAATTTAATTTTTTTTTTTAGATGTTAACAAGAAGATCCATGCTACCAGCTTTAAATGTTAAAATTTATGTTGCTCTTGGTTAATTTCAATGCTTTTAGTGATTTTAGGAGGCCATGTTATATTTAGATTAGAAATGAGTTATGCATGTTTCTATTCTTTAGTTCCTTATTATATACTAGAATTATAAATTACCAATTGAAAAAGTTCATTTTTATAAGCACACCATGCATATTTCTATTATTCCAGTAATATTGCATTTTAAATAAATAAATTAAGCCAAATTATTCTTATTTACTCTTGCTGGCAATAAGCATGGAAGCAGAAAACTAAAGCGACAGAAATAATAGCAGATGTTAAGATATGAGGAAAACAGCAATTTTTTGACATCTTCAACGTTTTTTATATGAAGATAAAGCATTTTTAAAACTTCAAATAATATGTAAAGGTATAATTAAAAAAAGGTGCAATGAATCTATTTACAGAGCAATATTGATATGATACACATAATTAGATTTTTGTTTTCAATTATTGGTTAAATTTTTCTAGAAGCGATGCATAACAGCCGTACAACTAAAAGCAGAAAAACAAACAAACATAAAAAAAAATAATAAAAATAAAACTGACACCATTAATACTAAAGAATATAATATAAAAGAGCTAAAAGCTCCAACAGAGACATGAAATAATTGTTAGAATACAATTGGAAGAATCCAAACCCAAAGATTTGAGTCTCTAACAAGTAGGCGAACAGTTAACCAATCAACAATTTTCGAATTTTGGCATTATTAAGGTTGAAAAACAAAACAAAATAACATATACACAGACCAAATGCAATATATTTCACATAAAAAAATTGACATCACTCCAAGCAATCTCAACATATACTCTACATTTTCTGTACATATACTGGAGTATGTGTTCAGATAGCTTGGTGGGATATCCAGCCCTTCTTGAATTTTTGATATGAGTTATGCTGGATTTTCTATGGGTTAATGTGATCTTGTGTTTTTTTGTCCTGATTATAGCTGAATTGGGAAAACATTGACAGGTTGATTATTTACTAGTATATCGGAAACTTTAGTGTAGTATTGTGTTTTGGATACTTCCAATTATATTCTAAAAATAGTTTAATTTTATTGGTGTTAACAGATAAATTTATAAATAATTGAAAGCATACATTTACTTGGTCAAATATATAACAAATTTAAAACTACCAAATGTGATAATAAAAGTAATATCTGGTATCCATATAATAATAGGATATGAGTAATATCACCTAAAATACTGTTCTTTTCTAATGACCTATAATCATTACAAAACTGAATAATATATTTAATATACTGAAATGTTTTCTCATTTAACTAATCTTGTTTTTGTGTCTTAATGTTTTAAAGCATAAAACCTGTAGATTATTAATGCTCCGTTTTAGAAATATATATATAAATGACACCACAGTTTATTGTGCAGTGCTTTATCTTCTATGATGCTAGTGCAGTCTCCCTTCCTCCATTCAAATATACACACACGCGTGCGCACGTGCACACACGCACTCACGCATGCTTGCACGCACGCACACATACATACATACATCGACATACGCATGTGCGTATATAAACACACAAACACACACATACATGAAGTATTTTAAATCTTATTTTGCTACTCTGAGCATTAGTGTGGAATTAACAATTTTATTTTAACAGGAAAAAAGTATAATTAAGATTAAATGTATTATTTGTGTTTATTGTATAAAATGTGTGTGGTTATTATTTTTTACAAATGAATGATAGAAATGTTGTATATACAAACCCGATTATAAAGCCGTAGTTCATGCACTGGAGAAGCGAGCGGCTAGAGGCCTGCCAGAGAAAGAAGAAGCATGCAAGACAACCGGGGAGAGGTTGGGAGGGTAGGATATGAGATTGTTCCTACCAAGGTGGGGTTACCTTAAAAATGAGATTGCTTTTGCTGAACTTTGATTCTTTCTGTGGGTCAGAGCTGAGACGACCTCTTCGTTCAGTCCGCTTTTTTTGAAGATTCTGCAAGATCTAGAAAAACAAGAAGCGAGAAAAAAATACCACAAGGTGTATAGAAAAAAAGAAGGATTAACAGTTTCCTGAAAGGTAGAAGCGAACAGAAAGGCACTTGATCGAGGTACAGATAATGGGTCCAAAAGGTGTAGAGTAAAATAATAGGCTATAATTAAAATTGAATAAATTAAATTTAAAAAGCAGGTTATAGGAAATATTAAATGATAGTTTATCACTTGGGTCAACATAGAAATTTGATATGAGGAATAGTTATAAATTAAAAGGACAATAGAAAATGAAAAGGAGAATAAGTTGGAATGAATTTCTCACATTGTTTTTCTGCAGAGTTTTCTTCCAAAACACTCTTCAAAAACAGCATCTGGCGAGAGGCACTAACAGTAGCATTACTTAGAACATTACTGTTCTAAATTTAAAAATTAGTAAACTAAAATTAATTTTCAACAAGACCATGGGTTACAGCCTACTTAACACTCATTATGCCACTTAAAAAGAGTGCATAAGAAGCAAATGTTCTTCAAAGAGCTGTTCTTTACAGCCAAAAGACAGATCAAATTCTGTAATAAATAGTTTAAAATGTGTGTTGTGGGTGTTAACATATATAACAGTAATTTTTTTTTTAACATAGGAGAAATATTCTTTTAAAATTTATATTCATGGAATTAAATATTTCATCTATTAGTCATCAAATTAAATTGATTTTCAGTTCAAAGTTTTTAATTAATCATGAATCAAAATTCTTCACAGTTTGCATGAGTTTTGCATTAGTTTGTGGTTCTAGCAAAAATAATAACTTGATATAGATGTATATTCTTTAAAATAGTATGCTTTCAATCACATAGGTCCTACTTCTCAACAATGGAAGAGTAAATTTAATAAAATAATGATAAGATGTCAATAAATGTTAGGATGAACCTTTTAATGCATCGCAAGTATATTGTAAAAAAAAAGTAAAGAAATTAAATGTTTTTTATAACTGCATATTTACTAAAATATTTAAGAAGTATTGTTATAAGTAATACAACTTCTTCTCCTAAAATATATATAAAAATTAACAGTAGCCAGATCATTTTTTTTTTTAAATCACTTTCGCCTAGATATTTAAAATATTTTTGTTGTGCATCAGTTTTTATAATAATTATATTTTGATCATTTAAAAAAAAACATTTGCATGAATATGAATATAGATTTTTTAAAATTAGTTTAAATAAATTTTATTTTAAAATGAATATATGTAGTTGTAAATGTATATATGTTTAATAGCTACCATCTAATACTTATCAGATGCAGAAAAAGAATCTGCATAATTTTCCATGCATTAAAGAACCATAACACCAGCATAAGAAACATTCTAGGACATGCTTCATTTTGAATGCAAAAATAATTTCTAATCAAGCATTCAAGCCTTGAAGGAAGGGAAAATATGGGTACTGTTGAATATTATAGAATGGTTTACATATACGATGATGTTAATGTAATGCTTTATTAAAGTACACATACAACACTATTATGATACATAATTGGGCCGCCAACTCACTATATTTGACACATCCAAAAGGAGAATTAGTTTTTATAATTATTATTATCAATATGATGATAATTAAATAATTAAAAGACATGTGTCATGATATTTAAAATACTGAAAATCACTGGCATGTATATACTTTTTGTGAGTCCTTTACTATGTAGTAATAGAGTTGGTAACCCTATATATGGCTCAAATATTATGCAAGTTTTCCAATCGTAATCAAACAAATATAGTTACATACACAACATTATAGACAAACCAGACACATACTTATTAAAAAAACACACAACAAAACTAGTAATTTTAATGAATAGAAAACTTAAACTAAACAATATAGAAATTTAAAAAATAAACAAATAAAAAATATATAAAAGGCATTAGCACATTAGTCTTTTGGGTATTATTTACATTTTACATCTAAAAGATGGATGGTAGGATGTTTGAATAAAATTCTATATCATTCACAGCTTACTTACACACTACCATAAACAATAACCACACACGGATGAAAGTATAATAAAGGGGTGAAAAAAAATAAAATAAAAAACCTATAGCCTGGTATTATTAAGAATATAAAAGTTGAATTTAGATGTCAATTTTTTTTTTTTTTTGTTCTTTTGATTTAATAATCATTACAACTCATAAATGACCATCATTTATTGATAACTAGAATTAGCTGAATAAACCAGACTATACTTAAACAGTTGGTTTTGACCATCTATTTATTTTCCAAGTTGCAGTAACAAATAATTAGCAACATTTACAAATATCAAGATTCCGTCCTTTCAGTTCTTACTTTGGAACTGACAGAGCTACTTGTTTCTTCTTGTTCCTTCTTGGGAGTCACAGAGAGCTAGCAAAACAATAGAAGCATCTGCTAAATTTTTAAGCCCATAAAATCACAAAATATAAGTAACAGTTCCTCTTTTTACAATGTGATTTCCAATAAGACGGAGATTAATACATAATAATTGAATTTAATTACAAACAAATATATATATATATATATATATATATATATATATATATATATATATATATATATAAATGTGTGTGTGTGTATAAAAATAAAAATACATCTAGTATCTACACAATTATTTATTTTTAAAATTAATATAATTTTTAAAATAAATTAAAATATATAATGTATCAGTAACTACTCACACTCCCCAACTGGCCACTTACTTATATATGGCTAAAATGTAAAATGCTATCCCCAAAAATGTTCCTCTCATATTTCAAATTTCTTGGAATTGAAAATTTCCTCAACATAGTTGCTTTGAATATAATTTCCTTACTTTTCATATAATAATTAGAATATATTAGATACCTCTATAACATGAAAAATTGGGCACTGGACTGACTTTACTTAATGAATAGAGGAATATTGAAAATGAATTATAAAAAGAAAAAAAAATCTCACTACTAAGAATTAGTAAGTTTTCTTAGAGTCTCTTTAGTACAACAAATTTCTTTAAGCAATAATCATAATATTTTAGTTTTCGCTAAAATACTGAAATTATGAACCACACCTAGAAAACATTCTACAATTAAGTTTTAATGTGATATCCTTGAAAGGAAAACACAAATATTCAATTAGGGATGAAATTTCAGTTAGAATCGGATTTTTAAATAATTAAAAAAAGTTCCAGTAATTTGACATAATAATACAGTCCACATCAATTGCTCAAATGATAGAATGGTATAATTTTTTTTTAATTCTACCTCAAAAAGTGTTTAAGTTATTGAGTGAGTAGGAAAAGTAGTTACTGAGACAATTTTCATATAGATATCCATAACTCCAAAAATCAATTATAAATAGATCAAATGAAAAAAAAGGATTAAATTGGATAATAATAGGAAACATTTATAAGAGTAAAATTGAATAAACAGTTATAGACTTTACGAATAAATATTGTATATAAATAATTAAAAATGAATCCTTTGAATATATAGAATAGAATAGAATAGAAAATAAACTTTATTCTGGAACAATGTCTCTTAAGAATAACTATACATACACATACATACATTCATATTAAATAGTTAAGGGAAGTAATAATCTAGGGGAAGACGGTCAGGGTGAAAATTACAACAAAAAATATTAATTGAATGTAATCATTTGGATCTACATTACGTAAGCCTCAAGGAGATATAAAGTTTTCATATTAGAGAGTGGCAAGACAGAATAAAGGAAAATCTCAGGTAGATAAAATATTTCAAACTCTGAAATACTATACTAAGTAGTTTGTTGTTATTACGATTATTAAATATTTTTATATGAACCAAAATGTATATAGAGCAACAAATTTAAAAAAAAAATTACTTTTCTTGAATTGTTGGCAAACTTTTTGTATTATGTTATGCTTTATTTTCTTTCAAATAATTTAGGGGGCAACTTCCCCACCTTCTTTCCTGCGTATACCCACTGTAGGCTCTTCTTCAAGACTGAGAATCTATAAATTACTGTATGTACTGAATATGCAGGGATTCCGCAAGCAGAGCAAAATATTTAAAAGGTTGATGCCTCACATCAAGATCTACAAAAAAGTTCATATAAATAATTGCCTAATTTCCAGCAGAAAAGTAGTAAATTTAAGATTTGTTTTGTTGAATAGGAAGCGATAACATAAAAGATATTTGATTTGAGTAACTAAACATTGCTCCATAGTAAACTAGACAAAGTTTACTTTTAAGGAAATCAAAGTTTGACATTGTTAAAACTATTTAAAGGGAACTTATGAGCGACTAAACACAGATAAGTTCCTTTAAAATAAAAGTAAAATCATTTATGATTATTTTTCATCAACCTTCATCTATACCACTTTTACAAAAGCTTCATCGTTTAATAAACTTTGAGTCCATATTATTTAAGTTGAGGTTTATACGAAAAAAATTTAAGATTCGCCTTAAGTTTTGTAAAGAAATGATTTATTTTAAACGTAAATCTTTGTAAGAAACATTAAGTTTGTCACTGATAAATACATATCAATTTCTATGAGTGAGATCTGGGAGAAAAACACAATTTCATAACCACCTTCTATGAAAAATATTTCAAAAATCGTTATTTTAAATTTTATTATTTTTATAAATAAAATATATATTTAGCCAATTATTTTTATTAGAAAACATCCCAGATCATAGAAAAACACGAAATAAAAGCTTTGCAACAGTTAAATGTAGTCATTTTTGTAGAAAACACGGGTACTTTAAGGTGACTGGATAGGAAATCACATAATTTCTTTACACAACTTAAGGCGAATCTTAAAATTTTTCCGTATAAACCTCAACTTAAATAATATGGACTTGAAGTTTATCAAACGAGGAAGTTTTTGTAAAAGTGGGGTAACAGTAGTACAGATGAAGGGTGATAAAAAAAAATCACAAATAATTTATGACATTTTTTTAAACGAAACTTAGCTGTGTTTAGCCGCTCAAAATCCCCTTTAAATAGTAATGACAATGACAAACCCTACTTTAATTTAAAGTAAATTTTATCTTGTTTACTATGGAGCAATGTTTAGTTACTTAAATAAAATATTTTTTATGTTATCACTACCTTTTCAAGAAAAACGTGACTCGCTTTAAAAAATATATTAAATTTCCTACTTTTGTGCTGGAAATTGGAGGTTGGTTAAATGGTTTTTCGTAGATTTTAATGTCTACTATCAACATTTTGAATATTTCCCTCTACTTACGGGACACCCTGTGTCATTTATTTATAAACTCTTCGAAGTTCTTGTCCTATAGAAATATTTCTATAATTCTCATTTTGATTATCTCTTGTTTGTTCTTGCACTTCAGCAGGCCTTGACTACATAAGAAGGAATGCCCTAATTCATAGAATTTTTATTTCAATTTTGAAACTAAATAACACCCTGATCACCCTTTCCTTGATATATACAAACACACATACACACATACATACAAAGGCTGTCTGCAGAACGGAAGAAAAGAGTTATTTGCCCATTATATAATATACATATATATAAAATAAATGATACACCGAACTGCATCAACTACCATAGGCTCAAACTTTTTATTGTGGTTGGGGGGCAATGAAGCTCCTCCAAAAAAGTCTCGGGAGTTTATTTTATGTATGAAAATGACGAGTGACAATTGAATTAAACAACATAATTATTGTAAAACGAACAACATGATCTATATATGAATAAAAATTAATATGTTGCTTTTTTTTTTTTTTTTTTTTTTTTTTTTTTTTTTTTTTTTTTTTTTTTTTTTTTTTTTTTTTGTATGGGTTGCGGCTATATTTGAAAATATGTTAACGATTCAATTGAATATATTACATATTTTTATTTGTATTTAAAGACTTGAGGCAGTGAGATGAACTCTAAAATTCCCCGATACTTCAAATTAATTGATTTCAGTTCATATATTTTAGTTATTCATGTAGATTAATTGTTATTATTTTTTTTCTTCTAAATATTAGGGAGGGGGGCGAAACGATAAACTAACCCCCTCTTTATTTTTATTGGAGAGGGGAGCGATCGCCGCTCTCGCCCTGCCTCTACAATCTGTGCCTATGACAACTCCCGATTCAAACAGTTTAAGACACCATAAATCGCTAGGAAGTATAAAGGAATATACCTCATAAATTTATGACAGGGTCAGCAATGTATCTCTCCAAAAATAATTTAAATTTCTTAAGCTGTTGTATATTACTATACATTTAAATTGTATTTCTAAACAATGTTTATGATATCGAGGGAAAAAAAAATTAAACCCTTATACATTTTATTAATGGTTTAATTTATTGTAAACATCTCGACGACGTTTCATCCTTTTATTTTATCCTTTATTTAGTAAAGTGTACCCATAGAAAACTTTTAAGATTTAATAAAGAAACATTGTATTCCATTTAATAGATATCTTATTCATTTGCTTTATTAATAAGGTAAAATTAATTAATGAGTGATAAATATTCAGGACGCAGTCTTTTAAAAAAAAAATTAGTTTTTTATTTGTGCCAACGCTTCAACCCAAAAATGTTGGTCATCTTCAGTGCTCGAACCACTCCCTGAAGATGACACACATGTTTGGGTTGAAACGTTGGCACAAATAAAAAAATTAAATTTTTTTTTTTTAAAAGACTGCGTCCTGAATATTTATCACCCATGATATGTAGAACAGTCGACTAGCTTCCTTATAAAATTAATTAAAATGCCACTTTTTATATTTCCCAACTGTGGCGGGTCCTCCTCAAGGCTGGCGGCCCGCGGCGTGTGTTTGCCCAGGTTTGTCCAGGTTTGCTCCCCCTAAGGCTGGCACTGACTTGAGAGTTTATTTTAAATGACACTGGAGAACAATATGTGATATATAACAGAGTTATAGTGGAAACTTATCTAGAGGAATGGCTAAATAGACCGTGGTACAGGCCCCTTTTTATTCAAGTAATAACATCTGTCTGAAACTTCCTGAGTGGCTTAATTTTATTGTAACCAACAACTTTTTACCAACGAAAATCCTCGGAACTTGGGCGTGCTCAATCGCGGAGATCACTAAACATGCCAATTCAATGAGCTGATAAAACTCATGAACATCCTTTGGCTTTCCATTTAAATCATAAGATATTTTGATCATGAAATCGAGAAAAATATTAGGCCGTTTGGCGTGACTTCCACCCACAACATTCCGAAATAACGAGGTTATGCAAATTTATGAGCGCCCAGTTGATAAGTGTTGCCGCGTGCTCTGTGACGTATTGTCGTACCTCGAGCCTCGTACATCCTCGTACGCTTGCTCGTTGATAACCCGTACAATAAATAGCAAAACAAACTTCTTAAAAAATACAATAATCCTATAGTTATTAAAAATAAAATAAAAATACATTATCATGACTTTACTCGATTAAAAATCGGAAATATTTTTTTTTAAATTACGGCAATTTAAAAAAAAAAAAATTTAATTTATCTAGAATATATTTAAAACTGCAGTTTTATGAAGGAAATAATAATTACGCAGGAAATAATGGATATACTTGCTCGTATTTTATTTTATGCTCGTTTAAAAATGACGGTAAAAATTTCTTTTTAATTTTCTTTGACTACATAATTTAAAAAATATATATTTACAAAAATAGTTTTATGAAGGAAACAATGAATATAGTTTCTTATATTTTATTTTATAATCGAAATCATAAAATGTTTTTTTTTTTTTAATTTAGTTTTCTAGAAAATTAAAAAAAAAAAATATATACAATCATGTTTTTATGAAGGAAATAATAACAGTTTTTCATATCAATATAAATTATAATACAGTAAAAATAATTGTAAACAAGTCTAAACTTCATTCATAAAAATATAACCTTGCATACGTCACCAAAAATTATGTACGAGGCACTAGCGGATCCAGGATTTAATTTTGGGAGAGGGGGCTTCAGCCCCCAGACGAAAGATTTTTTTTCATCATATACATATAACGATATTTAATTTGAAAAAAAAAGAAAGAAATTAACTACCTATATGAATTGGTGTTTAAGTGGTTCCTGAAGTCCTATTAAATGTAATTACAGGAACAAGAATACTTTAAGAGATAGTTTTTAATATTTTTTTCTGTAAAACAAGGTTATATTTTACCATTTTGGGGAGGGGGGGGGGCCTTCAGCCCGAAAGCCTCCCCTCCCCCCGTAGATCCACCTGTGGTACGAGGTACGAGGCTGGTCGATCCTCGTACCTCGTACATTACGTCATAACCTCGTACAAATACGAGGATGAAATACAAACGGCAACATTGAAGCTGATTTTGTACCGGTTAATAAAGTACAACCAAATAATCAAAATGAATTAAAAATGTCATCGGCCGTTTTTTCACACCTATTCCTTGAACATACCAATTTCACGAGGTGTTCTTTACTGATCAACATCCGTTTCTTTTCTTTTTTGTCTTAGAATGAAATGTTGGAGCTACCCAATAAAACTCATGATTCAAACCCAAGACACTGATGTTATCACGAACTTTGGTAACACTGGTAAGCCTAAACAGTTAGTAAGAGTGTTTTAAACGTTCATTATGTATATATACGCACTTTTGCTTGTAAATAAGCTGTTTTTTGTTTTTTCTTAAAGCTGCTGTAGTCAATTGACTCCTTCCAAATGAAACATAGAACTCCTCAATATACGTGGCCTATAATCTGAATGGGACGTTTTCGAAAAACAAAAAAAACAAAATAAAAACAGAACATCCAAAAGAAATAAATAAAATATTTTTGTTTTCAAAACTGCTCATACCCCTTCCTATAATAACTGATAAAAATTCCTGGATTCCCGGGTCGAGGATTTGTGTGATTTTGTTTTTCCATTTTTAGTGAATATCTAAAACACTATGAGGTTCAACACAAATGTAATTCTCTAAAAAATTTAAAGTATTACTAGTTCTGTTTTCAGCTCTACAACACTTGCTTCCAGTCGTGGTGCCCGAAAGGTTTGATGGAAGAGCAATTTTTATGGATTATGCAAAACGGTCCAATATTTTTGTAGGTCACTACATTATTTAGTCTCAAAAAAACTCACTTATCACCTATGAGCCCCCCCCCCTCTCCGAAGTGTGCGCCTATGGTGTAATTAAATTTCTTTTGTTTTTAAATAGAGTTTCGACAGTCATTTCATAGAGGTAATTAATTTCTTTTTCTTCCAAAGTAATTGCCTTTATATGTAAAAAACAAAATGTCTGGTCTCAATCCCCACGGAAATTAATTCCTGAATCAACTACTGGGCTGAACAAACGGCCAATGAAATTTGTAGGCCAATATGACTATTTGAATTATCACATTATTATATTAATCAGTAACGTGAAAATCAGCTGAATGTTCATAACCTCGTTATTAGACATGTTTGGGATGGAGTTCACACCTAACGGCCTAACATTTTTACGGGCCACCTTTTTTCTCGATTATGTAATCGAACTATCTTATGATTTAAATAGAAAGCAAATGGTTATTCATGAGTTTTTAGTACCTCATTAGATAGACATACATAACAATCTCCAGATTAAAAACGTCCCGATTACGAGAATTTTCGTAAATAAAAAGTTGTAGGTTACAATAAATGTATAGGGTTACCTATAACTACCATAAAATGTATAGGTTTACCTACAACTACCATAAAATGTATAGGTTTACCTACAACTACCATGAATGTATAGGGTTACCTACAACGAATCGTGATTCTTAGGGACTTTGTACCAGGGAAGGGCAATGAACCACTTCTGAAAAGTTTCATCTTTATTTTTTTTTAATGTTGGGGTAATCAACTTTACCCTTCGTCGTAAATCTATTACTTCCTTTCGTACAGTATCCTTTAATAATATTCCACTTTTCCCTGTTGAATGAATCCGGAACTTTGGACTCCACTTGGACAAACGTCTAACTTGGAATCCTCATAACAGACTGAAACGACAAGAAATTGCTCGACGTTTCCGACTACTCCAGCACATAATACAGCAACCATTTAATTACAAAATACTTATATACATTACTACAATAAGACCTATTTGGACATACGGAGTTGAGCTTTGGTGCTCCACTAAGCCATCGAATTCCTCTCGCATCCAATCCTTACAATCCAAAATCCTTCGTGAAATCCTCAATGCTCCTTACTTTGTCACAAATAAAGTCATCCATGTTTCTGACCTGGTCCAATCCAGATACCTATCCTTCCATAACAAAATTCAGAACCATCCAAGTTTCCTCATCGATTCCTGACAACCCTTCGAGGCGTCTGAAAAGATGATGGCCTTGAGATCTCCTGTTGTAAATACACTTTTAGAGTCCTGCCAGTGGGTAGTTTCTTAACAAGTGGTTTCAGGTTATTATATTCTTGTCTTCACATTTACTGAATGTATTTTTATTTCTAATACAAGCAAATATAAATAATACAAAATAAATATTTGGGCCAATCGCTAATTTTACTGGACTATAAGTTTAAGTCCCGCGGGCCACAGCTTGTGATAAAAAAATCTTGTTCTATAAATGACGCTTCAGTTGTGAAATAAATATTGCGGTAACGTCTTGTATCAGTAATTTGCTAAATTTTATATTTTTTTATTAGTTTTTAAAACTTTAATATATTCAAAGAAACTTTCGTGGGCCGGATTGGAAGTGCTTGCTATAGTTTGGAGACCTCTGGTTTAGATAGGAGGATTCAATTTTTGTTCCTGATTATAAGGATATAAATCTAGTTGTTTGTGTAACGTTGATTAATCTAAAAATCTCACAATATGATGTCTCGTAATAATAAATCAAAATATCCCATAATATATATATATATATATATATATATATATATATATTTCTCTCTTGCACAGTAACACTAATAATGCCAAAGCTATCAAGGAAATGCCGAAATTACCAGAATTAAAAAATAATAATAT
Organism: Nezara viridula; assembly: GCA_928085145.1. Lineage (NCBI taxonomy): Eukaryota > Metazoa > Arthropoda > Insecta > Hemiptera > Pentatomidae > Nezara > Nezara viridula. The sequence goes on from OV725078.1 coordinate 114,957,282, forward strand.
ATGAACACGATCTTATTCTAAGTAATAAATATTAGTTTTTTTTCAATACTTAACATCGGACGTGTAGTCTATGGAAACATTCACACAATATACTGTAGGAAGAACGAAGATGAACATGAAAAGTATTATGGGTTCAAGTATACCGAACATTCTGAGTTTTGAAAATGTAAGAGATGAAAAGTTAAATTAAGAAAAATTCGAAAATACACAGTGCACGGAATCGTGTGTTTAGGACTCTTAAAGAAAAAAAATTAACTATAGCTCTCGGCATTAATATATGTGAATTAAGGTCTATATTTAAGTATATTCATTCAAACACATTGATGACAAATTTCAAGCCTCAATATTTACAAACCAAACTAGGCCCAAGGCTGAAAACTAGGGAACGAGATAAAAATTCGGCAGTCAGTTAACAATTAGTTGCTAAATGGGTGGCAAAATTAATTTTACTATGTCCGAAGGACATGTTGAAGGTAAGGGAAAACAATGTTTACAATCATTAATATTCGGAAAGAAAAATCGGATCATGTGTCGATTATCACCTGTCTAGTTATAACCGGTACATGATAAAAAATAATATTTTAACCCATGGCTATTTGTTTTGGGGAAGAAATAATTGAACCGTTTTCCACAGCTACAAAACTAGAACGAATTAGAATGCTCCAAGAATTAGGGTTTTTACATTCCAATATGTTTTACATTCCGATATGCTTAGTTCGAGCATCTTGTCCCGGAACTTAAAAATTAGAATCTATAAAACAATTATCTTGCCTACAGTTCTTTATGGATGCGAAACTTGGCCGCTCACATTAAGGGATGAGCAGCGTCTTAAAGTTTTTGAAAATAAAGTATTGCGTAGAATATTCGGACCGAAGAAGGATGAGTTAACCGGAGAGTTCAGAAGGCTACACAACGCTGAATTGCGTGAACTGTATCCGGGTAATATAATTGAGGTAATTTCATCGCGGCGAATCAAATGGGCTTGTAAAGTTGTTGGGCTTAGTAACGAGAGAATTCCTAAAAGGTTAATATTTGCTGTGCCGAATGGTAAGCGTCCGAGGGGTAGACCGAAGCGAAGTTGGGAAGATTGCATTAAAGCCGATCTGAAGGGACTGGGTTTGGACGGCGAACGGTGGAGGGATGTATGTAATAAGCGATTGGTGGTGTCGGCATAGACCCTTCGGGTTCGCTAAGCCTTTTATTATTATTATTACATTCCGATATCAAGTTTTTCAAATGTGATTCTTACATTATTCTTCAGCCTTGTAAAAAAATACTTGATAAATTGTGATTTTGTATTGTAAATAAATATAAAGTGTGATAAATACACTACAAAAACCTCAGTAAGGTATGGTTCTTTGTTTAGTGGAAGCAAAATTACGTTGTATAGGTATTTAAAACTTATTTATATTTGGTCATGAGAAAAATCAATATCACAGGCAAAAAAAAAAAACACGTAAATATCAGTCGCAAAGCAATCGGAGAAGTTTATTCTAAATTAAGAAAAGTGGTAGTAAATGAGATTTCTAGCAAACCCGTAAGACTTGGTGGTACTGATGTAAAATGTCAGATAGATTATTAAATTAATTTATTTAATTTTTATTCAGGTTATAATCGTCTACACATGATAACTCAAAAGGTTATAATCGACATATGATCCGAAATCTTTTGAACGAAATTCTTTTAAAGTAAATTCCATGTTTTCATTTAAAGATTAGTTGAAGATTTAACTTTTTTAAAAAACGCTTTAAAATTTGCAAAATTATTAAATTATTATTGCCAAGTATCCACTTTGATAATTTTTTTTTTAGCTAGTACGGTCCGCATTTACGGTGTACATTTTTTTCCAGAAATAATTGGAGTTCCGAGAAGGACTCCGTTCAATTTATGGAAAACTAAGGAAATAGTTGAAGAAAAAACTCAGCAATAATCGATTGTGAGCTGTTTGGAATCGCAAAGTACCTTCTCGACAAAGAAGATATAATTGAGAAAATAAAAACTATGATAATAAATTTCGATAAAAATATGTTCAAGAAAATTAAACAAACAAGGTATTAAAATTTTCTAAATCTTAAAAATATTGCTAAAATTGGAACAATCTTTGAAAGAAATCGATAAAGATGCATTTTACACCGGGTGCTTCAGTTCTTGATGGCCAAAATCTGGGAGGTGATTATAGACAAAATTTCCAACAGAATATTTCATGTATGTGCATTTCGAACGGATATATATTCATAGGTGAACAATTTTGATAATTGTAAATAGTTTATATAGGTATGCATGTGTTTTTTGCTTAGTTTTAATTTTCTTATTTTTTAGGTTATTTTATTTAATTATTTATTGTATATACTTTTGATTATTATTTTATATTTTTTGTACATATAGTGTGAATGTTATCCTACCTCACTATAACTAATCTCCAAGAGACAGATTGTTTTAATACTCAATTAATAAAAAAAAAAAAAAATAGATAATTTATTACCCAGCCGTTATTTTGAGAGAATAGTAATAAGAATAGACCAATTGTGAGTAGTAATGAGTAGCGGTACCATGGGTCCCCACATTCTTATTTTTTACGTTATTTTATTTTATTATTTATTGTATATACTTTTGGTTATTATTTTATATGTTTTGTAAATATAGCGTGAATGTTATCCTACCTCACTATAACTAATGTCCAAGAGACAGATTGTTGTTATACTCAATTAATAAAAAAAAAAAAAAAATAAAAAAATTAGATAATTTATTACCCAGACGTTATTTTGAGAGAATGGTAATAAGAATAGACCAATTGTGAGTAGTAATGAGTAGCGGTACCATGGGTCCCCACATCCTAAGACCAGGCCCTATTTGATCTTTATCTACAATATTTGCGTGTAAAGATATCATAAAGTAAATATTTTATAAGATATACTTTATGATATTTTGCATTTAAATTTATAACAGCTAACTTTAGTTACAAAATCATATTATATATTATAAAATCATAGTTTTACCGAGACCTTGGACTCCTGAGTTCCTGACCCCAGAAATTACTAGACTTTGCATCCATGTTTGTACTAAGCCTTATAGATCATAAGAAAAATCCTTAGACGATTTCAAAACATTTGTATAACACGCGAGCATTTGGTTTGTCAAGCTTACACTCATATCGAATTATTAAAAGATCATGGTTATTGGCAGACAGGTACAAAATAAGATATATTAAACAAAGATCGTGGATAGATCTCTTTTTTTAACCATTGAAAACGTCGTTCCTTTTCTGGATTTACTATCACTTTCCTTAGAGCCTAAAATATATATTAATTATTCCTGTTTAAGTCTCACGAAATCATCAAAATACATACTAAAGGTTCTAATAGAACCTTCTCTTTCCTATAGGATGTATTTGGATGGCTCCTTGAGATGTCTACAACAATAGTTGTTTATATTTTTTTTCTTTTTTTATATATGTGATCTTGTATTTTTTACCCTGACGATGTCTGAATTGCCGAAACGTTAGCAAGTTTACTATTCACCTATATGTTGGAGACTCATGGGTTTGTAGTTTGGATTTTTCCATTTATACCATAAATTAAATAAAGTTGAAATTTTGGTGTAGCATAACCTATTGATATGAGTTCCATTATTTTACCCTCTGTGAACAGTTTTTATTCTGATAGGTTATGCGTTTTCTACGTGCTGATCAATGAAACCTAGTAGAGATTGGTGATTTTACGAATCAACAAAAAATGTTTTTTTATTTATTTAAACATTCTTAGTGTTTTATTCTATGTCTCATTTATTTCCTTTAAATTTTGGTAAATTACTCCAGTAGATGATGTGCTAGAAAATATATAGTATAAAAGACAAAAATGCAACCGAAAAATAGGTTTTTCTAATGTGAGTGGACCTAAGATTTGATAACTTCTGAGTTAGGAAACGAAAACAGTGATAAATTTTATGGCATTACTTGTTATAAAAAAAAGAAAAACCTAATTCTTAAAGAAGACAACGATAAAAATGTCCACGTTCAGAAAATACTTTATAGTAACAGTAAATATCTTTTATGAAAGATATTTGTTTGGAACAGCCAGTAAAGGGGAAAGCGAAACAATTCATGAACGTCTCATACCTCAACGTTCACTTGCCAGTACCTCAGATTCAAAGTCTATAACTACCAGTTTCGTTCACTCAGAAATGCGTGGTGGGGGGAATTGAATCGTGACGTAAGGACTAGACCTTCAAACCTACCCATTTCTCTTTCAAGCCTATTATTGAAGAGAATACTTTTCTGTGTTTTTGATACATTTTAGTGAAGATAATTTCAAGAAAGGTATATAAATAAATAAGATTAGCGAGCTAGAATGAATTTTTATCAAAATTACAGACTAGATTTGAAACGAAATCGATTTTAAGATTATTGTTAAATACTTTATCTCAAAATCGCTTACTGTAAATAATATAATAAATAAAAAAAAAAAACGAAGTTTTGTATTTATTAAGAGAAACACGACATTGTAGCACAGTTTTCGTTTAGTTTTGTTTGTAGATCTCGTGAGTATTTCTTTCAATAATATAACAATATTATAAGGATGGAAAAACTATCAGGATCTGACGTTTTTTTTGTTCTGAAATTAAAAAAAGATTTTTTTTTATAATTTAAAAAAATAACAAAATTTTAATTCAAATCCTGATGAGTTTTTCATCCTTATCATTTTAACAGTCAAATATTTTTATTTTTTTATTTTAGTAACATATATAACAGAGAATCGTTTTTTGTTATTAATATTTCATGTCCTTGAGACAGATTGTAATATTTTTCAATAAACAAGTTTAAAAAAAAAAAATTCTTGTTTTTTTCATAATAACATAACTATTAATTGAATTTTATAGAACGCCCAGTAAAAGGTGTGCATGTATCTTGCAACAATAATACAATTTTAAAAAATATCATAAAAAAACTGAACGTCGTAAAAAAAATGTCTAATATATTAGTTGTTTGGACAATAATGAGGGATTTGAATCTAATCAAATATAGTTATAAATAGAAGTACATAAAAATTAAATGGTATCAATTAATATGTGACATTATAATATGATATAAAATACAACAAATACATATGCTTTACTTTTTTTAAATATACAATGTTTACATAGTTCATTAATTAAGGGACCGACTGTAGAAAAGTTATTGGAATACTATATCAATTAGAAAACTTACATAATCCTAAGCGAATAAAGCTGTGTATAGTAGATATGAAACTAATAGTGATGATAGATAATTAGTTTCCTTAAAAAAAAAAAACAGCATCCTCAATCAAAATTATTTAAAGAAGCATTACATTATTATCATTGACAACTAAAATGTCTCTACTGTGCTCACTACCTACATTACCTTCTCTACTTAAGTTGCTTGCTGGAATTTTGAAATGTTTTTAGTATGAAGAGAATCGACAAGCTACCTATCAGATTATTTCATCTGTCGCCTAAGAAGGCTCTAATATGCGACGTTCCAAATTTCTTAATACAAAAGGAATATTACTCAAATATCAACATTGGTGATGGGCCAGTAATAAATCACTAATAACAAGGTATGTATTTAAAACTGCCTGGTAATGCTTTGTGAAAGATTAGATGATTAGGAGGTCGTCAGATAATAACAAATTCTCGAGTGTATAGTGATGGTTACATATATAATTTTATACTGCAGTTCTAGCTAGTGTAGTATAAATATGATTTACTTCGGGCTAACATGAATTTGAAGTTGAAAAAAAAAATAGAATAACGAGAAAAAATAATTTTTTTTAACGTACAGTAGTGATTTTATTTTCAAAAATACATTCCGAAAGATATTCTCCCTCTCCTAAACAAAGAGTGCTTTCATGTACAGAGTCGAGGGAACAACAACATTGGTATGTAAATAAAATAGGCTTTATAGTAGGATATTTTATATCAACTAATTAAATATTTTGAAATTTGTTTATCGACAACAAAACCGGGTTAAAAAAAATGTAAATAATCAGTAATAGCAAAATTTTCATTATATTAATGTATTAATAACACATATAATTTATACATGACTAATTACGAGATGGGTAAATTAAGCAATAAGACTGATTTTTTTCTATTTTTGTTTGTTAAATAAAATAACAAATTCCTACTCTTACAATAATAAATATAAATAACAACAACAACACTTTAAATAACAAGATAACTGCAGATAGCAGTCCATAGAGGCCGCGTCGCTCACAAGTACCGGATATAGAATAAAAAACATTAAATGAAATAAAAATGTAATATAAAGCTACAAATCGTAATAAATTAAATCGACATTTATATAAATATTAGTTAAAATAAATGTTATTATAATGTTTCTGTAAATAATTTTTACTTAATAAGATGGGTCCAGTTTTGTTCAAGAAAGCAGAGCCTTGGTCTATGTAAAAGGTTTTACTCGAATCTGAGATCCGCTTATACATTGAGTTAGTTTCTGTATTTTGATTTTATATAAAATGTTTAGTTATATTAGTAACTGTTTAAGTTACAACAAACAAACAAATTCTATACCATGCAGGGTCTTTGTTAAATTAGTTATTTGATTATCATTGTATTAGTTATTACGTCATTTGAATTAAACCGAAAAGTTGGAAATGCGAAGTTAAGGTGAAAATTGTTTTGCTAAAGCGCCTCTGATCTAAAAAGTTTCTATCAGTATGAACAGCTTTGAAAAACACTTAGGCGTTGAAAACGATAATAGAAAGTTAAAAAATGTAATTATAATTGGTTGTATTCCTTTCCGAAAAAGGGATGAAATATATATCTATGGTAAGAAAATTGAAAGTTATTTTATCCCTAAAAATCTAATTGAAGAACTTTTCTCAATCCAAGTAGTTATTTTTAATTTAAATGTCATTACACACAAACACTCACAAGTGTATGTGCAACGACATTGTACAAATTTGGACGAACAATGTCCCGTTTTTTTTAATTTTTTCAGTTTATCTCGATTCGAGATAAATAAATAATAATGTCCTTGCACCCACATAGATGAAACAGTGTAAAACGCGTTCTTCACCTACAAGAGTTTTGTAAAAACAAAGGCCCTTGGACAAAAGTCAGTCCCGGAAAACCTATTCGCTCTGATGTTGACAAAGCAAAAGAGCTGGAGTCAATGGCGGATCCAGGAATTTTCTCGAGGGAAGGTAGCGCACTTCTGTGCTAGGTGCTTCCCCCACCTCTACCCGTTACCCAACCACTACCCATTTCCCTCACTCCTTAGCTGAATTTAGTAGCTCAAAAGTCCTCTTTTAATGGTTTTACCAATAGCAAACTCTATTTTCATTTAAAGTAAATTTTGTCTAGTTTACAGTGAAGGAATCGTTAATTACTTAAATTAAATAGTTTGTAAGTTATAAAACACCATAAAACATTAATTTCCTACTTTTACTGCTGAAAAATCAAACCATAAACTTTTTTTGAATCTCTTGAGGTCTCCTATTAAAATACTACACTCATTTAAATACTTTCCTATACTTACGGGACATATATGGGTTTGGATATGAAAAAAACAAAATCGCTAACACCGGCCAACAAGGGAAAACTTTTTACAGCCAGAAAAGCCAGATATAGCCAATCTTTTTTTTTTCATCTATTACTACTAAACATTGCATCAAAGCGAAAATCGCATTCTTTTAAAAATTGAAGAACGTTAATTAAATTGAGTATCGAACAATTAACTAAACTTAATAATTTGATTAAGCGCTATAGTCGATAACCACGGTCAACGAATTTTCGGGCTGAAGCCTAGTAAATAAATCATTAGGGGACTAATAAATCACTAGGCAGAAATCACTAGTGCTGATCACAATAATAATTTTTTTTATATTACATTAGAAAAATTTGTCTATGGGGATGAATTTTCCCAATATTTCTCTTTTCTTTAAATAGCTGCTTTTTGGAACTTTTTTGCACAATCCAAGGGAGAGAAGGGTGCGCCCCACGGCTGAATCAGCTTGTTCTGATCACAATAATATTTTTTTTTATATCTCACTAGAAAATTCGTCTTAGAGTATGAATTGTTCCTAAATTTCTCTTTTCTTTAAATGGTCGTTTTTTAGACCTTTTTTTCGGAATTATTTTTCCACCATCCAGAAGAGAGGTACGTCAGGTATGGCAGAAATCACTAGTGCTGGCCACGATAATAATTTTTTACTTTCACTTACGTATATATGTAATATATAGTAAGGATAAGTATTGCGATCGTAAAAATTTTCGAATCTCAGTTTTCAACAGAAATACATGTTTTGAGGTCCCCTGATCCCAAATAACCAAGTGCCGCAAAATGGTCTGTGTGTGTGTGTGTGTGTGTTAACAGTCTATCTCATAAACGAAAAGTAGTACGAAACTGATATTAAGTATTTAAGGTTTATATATGGGCCGGATGTGACTGCAACTTTTTGTTAAAATCGGCTAACCGAAAGTGCCAATTTATATGAACCCTGAAACACATTTTTCTCAAAAACGGCACTAACGATTTTGATTAAACTCGGTGTATCATTGTATAATTAAGTGGTCTTTAATATCATTTAAGTCTTATCCCCGTTTATGTCACTTTACAGGGCTTAAATGCCCAATGTTCATATATGTCTTCCTCTTAAGTACCTTTAATATGTTTTTTTAAAAGTTTATGGAATTTCCTAAAAAATATCGTTAAAATTGGACAATTAGGAGGTATATATTAAAGATATGGCCTCTAGTGTTTTTCCCCGAAGAGGCGAAAATTTGGATAAATTTAAAATATACTTTTTTAATTGTTGAGACTAAAAAACCTTTTTTCTACAGATATTTAATAAAGTATCTTTTCTAAGAACATCTTTCATAAGAGATAAGTACCTAAATTTATACCTTTATTCTCAGTTCTATATTTCAACACTGCAATCACCACCCCCGGAATCAACTTTCTCATTGTCTGCATAGATAACTTTTTCAACTAAAAATATCACTAAAATGACATCACTCAAAACTGTTGAAATTGGAGTTAGTCATTCTGTGGTTTATAAAAGCAAAGAAAGTTGAGTGGTTCATAAAAGCAGATGGAGTGACTAGATTTTTATTGCCTGTCGTCGATATATTAAATAGACATTTTGTAATTATAATGGTCCTAATGACTGGTTATCTGTAAGCTTTAAGCTTTAGCTCCGTTTAAAATGCACTTCAAAAAATTTTATAATAGCCCAGCATTGCAGAATATAATTTCTATTCAAAGTAGATCGGTAAGTGAAAGTTGTGTGTTGCGCGCACCAGATTTTTTTTATATTACATTAGCAAATTCGACTTTGAGAATGGATTTTCCATATATTTCTCTTTTCTTTAAATAGCTGCTTTTTGGATGAATTTTCCATATATTTCTCTAGCTTTAAATAACTTTTTTGAAAAAAAAAAATTCCGAATTTTTTCCATCTCCCAGGTGGAGGGGGCGCGCCCATGCAACTTTATTAGGAAGAAATCTTAGAGCAAAGGAGCGAGAAAGGAGATGTCAGACATAATAAGAACATGGGCTTAATAAGAAGTAGGCACATAGATATTTTGCTCCATGCGAATTAATGCGTGACAGAGGTTTCGCGGGGGTGGTAATGGAATATGAAACGTCCTTCCTGCGTGACATTTGTCGGGTTTATTATAATCTTTATTCTTTCGACCTTTAATTCTAAATAAATAGTGGAAGATGCTAGAACATGCGAAAACAGAAGGAATTCCCGCTTCTAATGAGGGCCTTTCGTCAGCTGTACACCATTCCCAACGCTATTAAGAGTTAAATAAAGCCTAAAGCCATTAAGTTTTCTGCACTCCACCTAGTTTTTAGCACTCACTGCAGTAATTGAAGAATATTAATTTTTTAATAACTGCAGTGAGTGCCGAAAACTGCGGATTTTGCCCTATATACACCCTACTGTATGTATATCCCCACGTCTTCGATATACACCCCTCCACTACCCTTAAAACGCTCCATGCGAATCTTCCATTGTCTTGAAACAGTAGTGGAAGTTTACTTCTGTCAGCTTCTTCAGGACGCGTGCCGCTTTTCGTACACAAATTCAACAGACTCAAATCTTGTTCATTTTTGAATAGATTAACGAATCGTGTTTTTTAATTTATGATTCTGGAATGAAGTGTCCATCCATACACTTGAAAAGCCCAGTTTCACCGAGAGCCAAAAAAAGTACAAGGTGCAGAATCAGTAGAAACAAACTGCAATTTTTCTCCGTCATATACTTCAACTACTACTACAACGAGACTCAGTTCGGAATCAGTAGAAACAATCTGCAATTTTTCTCCATTGTGTCCTTCAGGCTATACGGATCACTGGCTATTGGTTGCTGACTCCAAGATACTGAAACCGCGGAAAAAGATTGCCAAGTCATATAATAGGATAGCTGTCAACAAGCAAAGAGAAGAGGAAAAAGAGCAGGCTTATACAAGTTGCCTTCAAGTCCAACTTCAAGAAGTTAATGGGGACGCAGACGTTGAAACTATTTGGGCGCAAATCAAATGCAATATACTTAAGGCAGCCAAGGAAGTATGTGGTTTACAGCAAATAACACCTACTACTAAGAAAACTAGGTGGTGGAGCGAAGAAGTGAAACGAGCCATATCTACGAAGAAAGAGGTCTGGAAACAGTACTGTCGAAGCAAGTCTTCAGAAGATTGGGCATTGTACAGAGAGAAAAGGAACGAGTCGAAGAGAATAGTTAAGGAAGAGAAGAGAAAATCTAGGGAGGAATTCGGGCTAGAACTGGATAAAAACTATAAAGAAAATATAAGGAAATTCTGGCACATAACAAGAGCAATAACAAGTTCAACAAGTTTAACAAGGGAACAAAAAAGTAAAGCCTGTGAGAAGTGTAAAGGATGAGTATGAGATACTGGTGACAGAAGACAAGGCGAAGTTTTCGAGATTGCCGTAGAAGAGGTAGAATAACTGAACCAGAAATCTCCGACATGGATGACACCATAGAAGAGGAGGAAGTCGAAGTAGTCATTGCTAAAGTAAAGATGGGAAAAGCAGGTGGGCCAGATAGGATAGCACCCGAATTTATAAAATATGGAGGAAATGAGGTTGTCAAGTGTCTCAAAACACTATGCCAAAAGGTTTGGGATCTCAAAAGGATCCCCATAGAATGGCGAAACAACCACATTATCCCAATCTATGAGAAGGGAAGCCAAAATGTATGCAATAATTATCGTCTCATATGTCTTTCATCGGTGGTATACAAAGTATACACTAGGATCCTGGAACAAAGATTAAGGAAATTGGTGCAAGAACATCTGGAAGAGGAACAGGCAGGTTTTTGGCCCGGTACGCAGACACAGGCTTCTTATTCCTGAAAATGATTGTAGAGAAGGCATGGGATAGAGGTAAAACAGTATATCTAGCTTTTCTGGATTTACGGGCGGCTTTCGATAATATTCCGAGACAGGAAAGATGGGATGTATTGGAAAATAGGAGAATCCAAAAAAACTTATAAATGCAATAAAGACAGTTTACCATGACCCAAAGGGAGTAATAATGCTAGTCGACATCACAGGAATGAGTCAACGTCATTCCATTTCTTTAGGGGAGTTAAACAGGGCGATAGATCCCTACTTGTGAGAGCCCCCTACTGTTCATAATTTTCATGGATGCCATTTGGAAATTTTGTAAATGGAGGACACTCAGGGCAATAGTGGGATACTGTAATATGACCCCAGTGTTGGCACAGGGAGGGGCGCTCCTCATCTGGAACGCTAATGCTGGCCACGATGATAATTTTTTATCACATTACAAACTTCGTCTTTGAGGATGAATTTTCCCAATATTTCTCTTTTATTTAAACAGCTGCTCTTTGGAATTTTTTCGAATATTTTTTTCCACCATCCAGGGTGGGGAGGGGGCCCCACATAAAGGCGTCCCCGGCTGGATCTGCTAGTGAAAACACCTCCTCTAAAATAAAGGATTTCTAGACCTAAATAGAAATGAACTACGATTGATTATCGGAACAGTGACTAGCTAATACAGACTTAAAGGCAGAAAAAGAGTTTTTGAAGTGAATTATGAAACCTGGACTCTTGTATCCGGTGTTCAAATTTACTAGTTAGGAAGTTATAAAAACAGAAGCATCTTCCTCAAGTCCTTTAGTTATTCCATGTGATCATGGTCTTAAAATACTAATACAAGATACAGAAAACAATCAATTTCTTTTCTGGTTAGCTTATAGCAAGAAGGGATTTAATGTTTACATTGTAACCATCAATTTAAGAATAAATTTTGTTATAATTATTTTTTAGGAAATTTATAAACTTCCAAACCATAAAACAAGGAAACTAAATGAAGTTATATGATATGTTTTTAGATTACTGTTGGCAGCCGTTCATATCATGTAAACGTTACCTGAACCATAGAAATGCCTAATGGATAACAACATCGAAATATCTTATTTATCGAAAAAAACTAAACAAAAAAATCACTCAGAAACATTTTCTTCTGGAATACGTTATTTATTTGACATATGTGTCATTATATTGTAAATGTGTTTTTGCTTATTTGTGTGTCTGTAGGAAATAAAATACCGTCTGTGTAAAAACAAAATATTGCAACCTTTATTTTTTCAGATTTTATTACTAACAGTAGTTAAGGTGTTAATCACGAAATTGGGTTCATGGAATTTATTATAATTTATTTTAATTTTTTATAGGAGTAGCTATCTTGAAGGTTAATAGTTTTTTGTTCTTTTTTTTTAAGATGAGTAAGCATCGAATAATGGCCAACCACCTATGAATTGCAACAATACCGTTGACATTTATTCTTTTGTTTCTGTACATTCTACAAATGAAAAAAAAACCTAAATGTTCATATTTTAATTCATTTTTAAAATTAATTAGTTTAAAGACGTGCATAATCTACCAACTAAAATATAATGAATATTTTCTTAGCATGCACAATTGTATCAAAATACAAGAAGAAAATGTGAAACTAGAACATGGCACTAAATCTATATTATCAAATGCACAAATAACATTTAATTTTTTTTTTGTTTCATTTTGATCAAATTGATTTCATAAATACAACTTTTTTTTTTTTTCGAGTATTGAAGTATTTTGTCGATAATTAAAAAAAAAAAAGACATGAGGCAACCTTGTTTGAGTTCTACTATAACATTATAAAGTAATATTTTAGTGCCCTTGGATGGCAGAGAATAATAATATAAATTTTCCCATTTGGCAGCCTTTAACATGTAAATTACACTTCATTGAAATGTTTTTTACAGAAAAATTTAGAAAATAAAAAAATATGTTGTCATATTTATACGTATACATGTATTACCCCGAACCTTTTCTATAAAAATTAATCTTTTGAGGAAGCCGAGACCATATTCTCCAAAACTTATTTGCAGGCAGAGTTTGTCCATGAATCCGATCTACTAAATTGCATGAAGAATAATGTTTCTCAAGCAAGGAACTAAAAGGCTCCAAAATATGTGTAAGTAAAAAAAAAACAATACTTCTTTACTGTTTTCAAATAAACACACAGAGAAAGATGGGCCTTGTTTCTATTAATTTAAATTCCACAAAAATACAACTGGATAAATACATTTGGCTTAAAACGAATTGGTCAGCAAAGAATACCAGGTGAATTGGCCTTGGACTCTGCAGTTTGGACAAGGAATGGATTGAAAGAGTCGCGAAGGAAACATTTCCATCAGAGTCTGTCTTTTTGAAAACCGAAAAAAAAAATATTTTGGTTTGAGAAGAGATCATCTTTGAAGATAACTAAACCGAGCAGTAAATATAAGTGACTATCTTGAGGCTCATGTTTATAAAATAGGCATTAAAAAGGTCTAATATAGTAATAGATTACACATCCAGTAAACAATTTATTTTTTTGTTAAGATAAATAAACGACACAGACAAAGTTTTAAGTAGAAACCTCAAAAATGTAGCTATAACACATTTCGCTGATATCCACTCTTGTGTTTATTGGTTTAGCCTGATGTAAGACGGTTTGCTGCTTTTAAAATCATTACAATTTCTAATTCTAAAAATTTTTTGTTGTGCCTTTTGGAGTGGAGGTTTTGAGATGGGAAGTGGAGATATGGAATAAATAAATAATTAAAATATACGCCAGCAAACTAGAAACATCTCACACTTCATCCCGTGTACCATAATTGGGAATCGTGTTTTCCAGGATGGTTAATAATAACTAAGGGGCTTGGTCAACGAAGGGTATTCTTCAAGAAAAAAAAATAGGTTCTTTTTCAGGATATTTGAACTCCTATCAATGGAAAAATAAAACTACCGCACTGGATGAAGTTTGCCACTAAGCCATGGTTCTTATATACTTCCGCTTGCAATCCAATTCTATAAGACGAAAACACAGCACAGTCAAATAGTCTTCATTGTCTGTGGTAGCAACAAAAAGTAAAGATTCATCAAGAATTAAATGCCCGAATTAGATTAGTTGTCAGAGTAGCTAAAGATAAATATTTTAAATACAAAAGGGTTTGGATATTACTCAAGCATACATAGTTTTATATTAACAAACTGCAAGTTATATAACTGTAAAATGAAATATATACAGAAGATGTAATGAAATTCATTTTTAAATAGACAGTTTATCTTTTCAGATTAATTTATAAAACATAGTTAAAATTAATTCATTATTTTCAGGGAATTTATAGTCCGTGGACACCTTTTTATCAAACTATTAACGTCCGAGTGAAACTTCGTAAATAGCTTCATCTCATCGTAACCTACAACTATTTTATTTACCGAAATTCTCGGAATCGGAGCGCTTTCAATCTGGAGGTCAACAAACTTTGTCTATTTAATTAGGTATTACAAATTCGTAAGTACCCATTTGCTTTCAACCTGGATAGAAAAATAATTTGAGCACAAAATCGAGAAAAAGGGTGGCCGACAAAATATTTCTTAAAAGTACAGTCTTATATATTCATAGATAAGAGGGGTTTGGCCTATATAACCTCGTTATTTTGACATTTTGAGGCTGTAGGTCACGCCAAACGGCACAATATTTTTGAAGGCCACCCTTTTTCTCGATTTCGTGCTTAAATTTTCTTACAATCCAAGAGGAAAGTAAATGGGTATTTAAGAGTTTTTAGTATCTTATTAAATAGACAAAGTTTGCTCCAGATAGAAAACGCCCGAATTCCGAGAATTTTCGTAAATAAAATAGTTGTAGGTTACGATGAGATGAAGCTATTTACGAAGTTTCAGCCGGATGTTAATAAATAAATAAAAAGTGGTCTGTACCACGGACTATGCTTTAGTTACTAACAGAGGTTTGAAATCGATAGTTAAAAAAATAAAATAAAATCCAATCAAAATGTTTGATCATAAGCGATAAAAATCATATTCTGATCATTATTTTTCAACAAATTTTTTAAAATTTACAATAAAAATAACTTTTTATTACAATTTTTTTAAAATTTACAATAAAAATAAATTGTTATTAATATTTTTTTTTAATCCGAAATTTTGGTATACCCTCTATGATATATTTTTAGTCCAGAGTAGTAGGTGGAGAATATTGTTGTCAACTATTAGCAACAGAACGTCTTTATAGAAATAAATTCGTTGAAAATTTTGGCTTACAACCTGGCTCTCTCAATAGTAACCTGCATATCAGGTACCGCGTGTACAATTAAAGCTATTTCTGAAATATAATATTAAAAAATTTATAACATTAATAATGGATACGTGAATATTAATACATTAATTTATGTGTAAAAGGTGATTTTTATTTTCTGATCTACATTTTTTTTTATCACAATTTAATCATTATTATTTATGAAATATCGTATCACTCAGTGAGTGATCATTATTTTTAATCGAATCAATAAACATCAAAGATCGATTTAAATTTTCATTAATAAATGAGGCATGATTTTCAAATTTAAAATTGGATATAATAATTATTACTTGATTTTGAGAAAAAAATAATTATCGATTTCAAACCCTGGGTTTTAATGATGGGATTGGTATATTTAAAACAACGGATCCGGCACCTAGCCATTATGCCTGTGACTCTAATCTGAGGATCGTTTGTTTCACTTGTAAGAGCATTTCACTCAGTTGTCAGAGCAATAATGAAGGGGGCCGAAGGCAGTAATGTTGCTGCCTTAATTAATGACCATCATAAGGCAGGATTGGAGAACACCTGTATCCAACCTTTATTGGAGGTGAGATTTATTTTGACGGAGTATTCATCCCAGCAATAAATCGATTCCAATTACTTAGCCATACCTCTAAAAAAATATGTTTATTCGGAGAGGGCAGAGAGAGTTCAGACTAGTAGAACTCCCCTAGAAATCACAGAGGAGTAGAAGCACATGTAATAAAGAAGATATCGTCGATTTCAAGGTATATGGAGAGGAACGTGGACCTCTGGTTCTACGTAATGGAGTCAGGTAATTTCAATTTACTAATCTAATTAGGTACAAACTAGTTTTCTAAAACATTAGAATATAAACAGAAATAGAAATTTATTATGAGATAAATCTGAAAAATGGAAACATCCCCATCATTAAAATTTTAAATTAGGGAACGAATGTGATAACAATGCTAAGACAAAAAGTGGTATAATGATATTTAATTAGATTCTAATTGTTTTGCTAGATGATATTACAGTAAGATAAATTAATATTCTTTACAAGATTAGATTAAGTTTAGGTTGTTATTCAATTATTTATATTTTTACTGCAAGCAACTGAGTTTATTTTAAAGTTTTCATTAATAACATCTCATTTCTAAGGTATAACTTTCATACTTTAATTATGAATGTATAATTTAAAATTTCCGGTATGTTATAAAATATTCACTTTAATCTTAACCAGTCGAATCACGGAATACGCCGAGGAAATTATTGGAGACTATCAATGCGGATTTAGACGAAATCGTTCGACTATTGATCAAATATTTTCTTTACGGCAAATATTAGAGAAAAAATTGGAGTACAACGGTATTGTTCACCAGCTGTATATAGATTTTAAAAAGGCTTACGATTCTATTGACCGCCAGAAACTGTATAATATTCTAATCGAGCAGGGGATTCCAAAAAAACTAGTAAATCTAGTCAGGATGTGCTTGACGGAGACACTCAATAAAGTTAGAATCGGTAATAATCTGTCGGAAAAATTTGAGGTTCGTTCGGGTTTAAAACAGTGGGATTCCCTTTCGCCTAACCTGTTCAATTTGGCATTAGAACATGCCATTAGGGAGGTAATGCGTACCGAGAAAGGGTTGGATGTGGGCGGGACTACATTCGTGATGGGCTATGCTGATGATCTGGTACTGTTAAGCGAAGACGTTAAACTATAAAACTAAATACGACAACTTTAATGAAAGCCGGTAAAGAACTAGGACTCGAAATAAACATGGATAAAACAAAATATATGGTTAGCTGCAAAAATGGCGATACTACTGGTGATATAGATATAGATGGTAATGTGTTTGAAGAGGTAGAGAAATTTAGGTATCTAGGTTCAACGATAGCTAGAAAAAACGAAATTGAAGAAGAGATTAAGGTTAGACTGAAGGCGGGAAATGCTTGTTATTTTTCTGTGACAAAACTACTTAGTTCGCGCCTCTTGTCCCGGAACTTAAAAATTAGAATCTATAAAACAATTATCTTGCCTACAGTTCTTTATGGATGCGAAACTTGGCCGCTTACATTAAAGGATGAGCTGCGGCCTAAGGTTTTTGAAAATAAAGTATTGCGTAGAATATTCGGACCGAAGAAGGATGAGTTAACCGGAGAGTTCAGACGGTTACACAACGTCGAATTGCGTGAACTGTATCCGGGTAATATAATTGAGGTAATTTCATCGCGGCAAATCAAATGGGTTTGTAAAGTTGTTGGGCTTAGTAACGAGAGAATTCCTAAAAGGTTAATATTTGCTGTGCCGAATGGTAAGTGTCCGAGGGGTAGACCGAAGCGAAGGTGGGAAGATAGCATTAAAGCCGATCTGAAGGGACTGGGTTTGATGGCGAACGGTGGAGGGAGGTCTTTATAAGCGATTGGTGGTATCGGCATCGAACCTTCGGGTTCGTTAAGTCTTTAATTATTATTACTATTATTATAATTTAAAATTCGATTTTTCAATTCATTTAATTTTTTTTTAAACAGAAAATATTCTACTCTTATTCCAGATTCATACAATACTTTGGATTCATCATTAATACAAGATTACCTGAACCTAAAAAGTATGTTTTTCTTGGAAGTTTCTAATCGGCAAGAGAAACCTTACGAATCCAGAATCCAGACGTTATTAAGTACTAACAATTCTAAGAGGTTATTAAGAAATACCACCAACATGCAGTAAATGAGATATTTTTCATATGATTAATTATAACTGTTCAATTTGAGGAATATCCAAGAAAAATAACGGATTACGTAAAGGAAGTTCATTTCCACGAAATAGGCAAATCAATGGATGTAGTGACCTCTCTTGGTTATTTTCTAGTTATGCAATCTACCCATTATTAACTTCAATGTTCAACATTTTTTTTCACTACAGTAAATAGAAGTAATATTGAGTATACAGTTGTCCATAATGTACTGCTGTTACATACTTAAAAATGATTGATCTAGGTAACTAGCGAATCCTGGATTTAGTTTTGGGGATGGGCTTCATCCCGAAACTTTAAAAAAAAATATATAACGATAATTAATTAGGAAGAAAAAGAAAGGAACTAACTATCTATATGAAATAGAGTTTAAGCGATTCTTTAAGAACTATTAAATGTAATTACACGAACAATAACACTTTTAGAAGGTAATTATTAAATATTTTTTTCACAAGAGATGGTTATATTTTACCATTTGGGGAGGGGGCTTCAGCCCGAAACCTCCCCCCCCCCCGTAGATCCGCCCGTGATCTAGATTGTTCTATCAACTTGTTCTTTGATTAAAGTTTTCTCCCAATATTTATTCTTTGCAATATTTTTAGATGTCTTGACATAGAAGTTTTTGAGTACATGCTCATAACATACAAAAAAAAAAAAACTTAAAAAGTAGTGTATATTCACCAAAATTAATTTTCAGTTGAGAAAGTTTTAGCTAATACACAAACTATTATTCACTAACATAAGTAACTAACAAAAAATAAAAACTATGGAATAATTGCTGTGCTTACTAATATACTAAAACACTACTGGGGAATTTTTTTTTTTAAATGTATATATCGATGAAAGAAAAATCCATCATAGCTATTATATATTGATAATTATTTTTAGTTGCAACGTCGCGTGGTTTCTTATGCAACTTTTTAAACCAATGGAACCACTTGATTGATTTTTTGAACAACCAAAGGTTTTTTTCAAAGGGGTTGTGGTCTAGAATAAAGTTCAATCAACATCACAATGATGTCTAAATAGCTTCTTAAATGAAGAAAAAACCTTACTTAAAGTTATGATTTACTAAATGTATTTTATTTATTAATACAGTTGTAAATATCATGAATAAATAAAAAATAAAAAAAAAGTTATGAAAAAATACCTATGTATTTACTGAGGCCAAATGTTTATTCTTTTTGTTTTAATACTCTAATATATACATTAATTTGAGTCATGCCTTAGTGAAGAAGTAGTCCTAATTAAATAAATTTATGAAAAAATCATATTTACAGTTATTTACAGAAAAAATACCCGCACGTTTACTGAGATCAAATGTTTATTATTTTTTTATTTTCTTAATAAGCTAGCATTTACATTCTTGTTTAATTTAAAATCAATTTATTTCCATTTTTTTTATTATTTTGTTAATGCACTAGAATTTCTGATCATTGTATGAACCTTTCATTACTTATATACCAGTAATATTAAATGGATTATTCAATAGAATTAGATCCCATAAACTTTCACTTTTAACTTACAGTTAGAAATCTCTAGGATGTAATCAACCATTTGTTACTAAAGAATTTTCCATTTTTAAATCATGAAATTTCTTCATGGTCAACCTCAAAGTTAGTAATTATTTACTTTATTAAGAAATGAGCACCTATACTAATTAGTTACTGAAATATATACTAATTAATAAATTGTTATTATATACACTTGTATTTTAGAAATTAAATTACCCCCAAAACATATATTTCAAGTGATGCAATCACAAAAATAAAAGTAATAGTTGTCTTATGCAGGTGAATTATGTAATCTAAGAAAAAAGTTCATTCTTTTGTCTTTAATACTGACACATCTAAACAAACTGAATATTCTTTATGTATTTTTATATTCTGGTCGATCTCAACAGTCAACGAGTTTCACTCATATTCAAATCTCAGTTCTAGTCTCTAAGTTTCAAACAAATTTATATTTTATTATTCCTTAAATTCTTTCAAACTACTAAGATACGTTTAATTAAAAATAATATGATTCACCTCTCATTGATAACAGTAATATCAAGCTTGATCATAGACTTTTGAAATCAAAACAATTATTAATTTTTGAAACTTATTGAAACATTTTTTTAAATTTATAAATAAAAAAACGTTAAAAATAATAATAAATAAATAGCTATTTTAAAAGCTTTTAAATTATAATAAATTTTAAGCAATTACAAGTAAGAAAAAAAAGAAGACATTTCATGCAATTCATTTGATATATTAAGCTTAAAGAAAACAAAAATGTTTTAATTAACTACAATGAAGTAAATAATAGATTTTACAAAGAAATGCTTCTAATAGAAAAAAAAAACCACAACAAATCAAGCATTTTCTTAAATAAGATTTAAAACATTAAATCATGCTACTATTGAATTATTCTATACAAATGTATTGTATCAGTGCATTGTGTATTAATTTTTAACAGAAACATCCATTTTTTGTTTTTTACATTTAGTAAACAAAAAATTTAATTTAAGTAACAAACACTTTTTAGTTCTCATAGTGTTATATTTTTCGATCATTGATTGTTGATAGTTATAGGTAATTTATGCTTTGTAATTTCCTTAAAACACCTAGTTTGTTAACATAGTTATATTAAACAGCAAAATAATGCTATTTAAAAAAAAATATCATGTTTGAACTTTAAATTATCAATTTTTACAAATAAAATTTATTTTATTGCATTACTAATGCACAACTTTATTTGTTCTTCATACAGAATAAGTATGTTGAAGAATATATGCCTGACAAAAACTTGACTACTATAGAAAATTAACAATGGATTCAATACAATTGAAAAATTGCATTAAGTGAGAATTAAATGACATAATTCAATAATATTTTATTTATTAATTCCAAGAAAACATTCATTGAAACTCCAAAGCTCCTTAGAATCCTTTTTGTTAGCACTTGGGCAAATTTTAAAAAGTAGAGATATAAATTTAACATTTTAACATAATACACTTGAATTTTTTATATATTTATGTAAAAGTACTGTAATGAATGATGTATTTCAAATACCATAAGATGGGGTAACTTTTGGACTGGGTGGGTAACTTTGGGGCAGCAGGTAAAATTTAGTTTGTGTTGATTCCGCTGTGGACACACTGTTTTGGTTCCGTCTACAAAAACATGCTTTGTGTAGGAATGTCCTGCGCTACTACCTTGTGGCAATTTAAGAACCCTAGTTCACTAAACTCGTGTAGTTAGGGTTTATTTATTTCTATTGCCTTTTTTCCAAATTCTTGTTTTCATGAAACTTTTGCTAGTGCCTTAAGAGTAGTGTGCGGCAAGGTAGTAGCGCAGTACATGCTGACTGAACCAACACAGCATATCCACCACGGAATCACCACAAAAGAAATTTTACCCGCTATCATAAAGTTACCCACCCAGACCCAAAGTTACCCCATCTTACAGTATTACTATTTGGTAACTGTTTCTTTTTCTATTGTATTAAAGTATAGTTGGCCCAAAATTAAAATTACAAAGATAGAATTAATCAAAGTCACTGAATCAATCTCATTAAAACATATATTTAAAAAAAACAGCTGGTAGATGGAAAAAATAAATAAAGTAAAAGAATACTATAATATAAATATATATATATATATATATATATATATATCAATAGTTTAGATATATTATGCATAGATCTAGATAATATTCCATAGTAAATAGAATATGTAAAAATAAATGATTTAAAAGAAAATTCTATAAAATAGAAGATGCTTTGTCATTTTCTTAATTTTTTGATTCTCAAATAATTATATATACAATGAAAATGAGAGAGTAGAATATAGTAGAGTAGAATTATTAACCAAATCTTTTATGTGTAAGTTTTATGGTTTTACATATAAGCTCAAAATAGAATAGCTATTATTCAAAATGAAAGGGGATGATTCTGTATTATCTTAGCATCTTAAAGTAAATAAGCATAAAGCTAAAAAATAGACATAATTTAATCTTGTTAAAAATGGAAAAATCCAAACAATAAAGCCACGAGTCTCCAAACATATGTACAAGGTATGTTGTAACATACCTTGTAGATATGTTTGTATGTTTGGAGGCTCATGGCTTTATTGTTTGGATTTTTCCAATAATAACAAGATTAACTTATGTATCGTTTCTAGCTTTATGCTTATTTTATGGCAAGTTAACTATTTACCTGTATGTTTGGAGACTTATGGCTTTATTGTTTGATTTTTCCATTTATAACCTAAGTTAATAAATGTTATGCCCGTTAATACTATTTTATAAGTAACTAATGAAACAAGTACTTATGATCTCAAAAAAATCATTCAACTTATATTATTATTTATTCAACTTATATTATTTTTTTATTTATTTTTAAAAAACAAAAAGAACATGATAATTATTTAATAATGTATTTTATAAACATATATTTTTTTGTAACCCAGCTTTCTTATGATAAAGAAACTTTAATCAAAAGAAGAAATGAACTGAAAGAAAATCGTTACAACCTAGAAATGATAATTTTCATTTTGTTGGTCCAGAAAAAAATCTGCTGCCTCTTATAAATAGAAAACTCAGTTTCCTACGATTATTTTTTTAGAAACCATTCAGTAATTGACAATGCTTGAGGTATCTTTGTGAGGGATTTCCTCATCTTATCAAACGCATACTTAAATGAAAATGCATGGCATCTTAAATTAAGAAAATGATCAATCCTGACATCAAATCATAAATGATTAAATTACATTGTTATATTCCTTATTTCTGCCATCAAGGGAATGATTCTGGAAATAATAAAACAGGCCAATTATAGTTCTGGTGCTGGGGTAATTGGAGCTGATTTCATATGAATTCAGTGCCATTAGTTTTTGTCTAGAAGGTGAATTTTTTAAGATATAATGTTTTAGTGAAATGAACATTTTACGTTATATATGTCCATGAATTGAATCTAAAAATTATATATTAAACCTTTATTATTAAATTACGCAAATATTATTATATTATACAAATGTTATTTGTATATACTAATATTATAATATATGCAAAGATAGTGCCAAACCATCGATGAAACCAACTGGTCACTCAACAACTCGAAAGATTTTTTTTTTGTGACCTTCTTGAATATATCTTGGACCAGCCCCTTTCTGAATTTCAGCAATGATTTGCCATCGTGTGCGTATTCCATCATCATCAACAGCGGTCCTCCATAATTTAATGTTGTATCTTGATGAAATTTTTCATCTTGCTGTCCTCCACTACTGTCTCCTGAAATTTCAGGAAAACATCCGAGGTCCAAGTGGTTGTGGAAATAGTGCAATTTAATACTTATGTTGCACACAAGAGATTTGAAATTTCAACTTTGTTTCGTTTCAGCAGAGATTCACAAATGGAAACTCAGTCCCTTAAATTTTTCACTTTTCTAGCATCTAGCTTCTTTTGATATCCAGCCTTATGCAAGTCTTTCAAAACTGTTCTGATCCATGTTTGGTTCCGTAGCGATTTCGCGAGATGAAATATGTTGGTCTACATAGATTTTTTTTAAAGCCTAATAACTTTTGACTGAGTAAATGAATGACGCTATTTTTGTACATCGAATGTTTTACGGACTGCGACCTTTCAAATGCACTTTAGAATGGCTTCATTGAATAACAATTAACAAAGGTAAGAGATTTTGCATCCAAAGGATGTGAAATATTTAAGCATATCGTTTATAAATTCAATATGGTTTTCTGCTTTTTGTTGGCCTAGAAAATTTCCGAACAACCGTAACAAATGAAGTTTCGCTAATCCTCTTTCATGAAATTTACGAAGGCTTGGTCCTTAATTAATTTTCTTATTTCTGAGCCGTTAAATTTTCCTGTTTTATTTTTTTCACCACTCAAGTGAGGCATTTCTCTCCTATAAATGCAAAGCATGGTCCGTCTATATCAAGGAGGAAAGATGGTTGATTCGATTTATTCTAATAATATTTACCAAACAGAAATAATAGTTATCGATGTGGTTTTTGAATCTCCAAACCGTCTGTATTCTGTATATATATGTATACACAACACGTTTGTGCGCGCACACACACACGCTATATTTTATAGTCTGTAATCTACAACGAGATAGTACTCAGAAA
The DNA here is from genome assembly GCA_928085145.1 of Nezara viridula. Classification (NCBI taxonomy): domain Eukaryota; kingdom Metazoa; phylum Arthropoda; class Insecta; order Hemiptera; family Pentatomidae; genus Nezara; species Nezara viridula. The sequence continues at coordinate 114,981,795 of OV725078.1, forward strand.
AGGACAGGTTAGAAGCAGCAGTTCCTTATCTGTTCAGGTGAACATACTTTCCACTGTCAGTCCATGCCGTCTACCTCATTCACCTAATAAGGTCGGTGAATCACAAACTAATTAACATCAATAGTAAATGTATCGTTAAATTAAGGTAAGAAGTAAGAGACAAATCTAGTCTTTCTTCCCCATTGGTGACACGCCGCTGTTCTCAACTCCACTATTAATTGTCACAATGATGTAGAGATGGTTGACCGTTGATATAATATGAGAAGGAGTTAATCGGAGGGTGCGGTCAAATAAATACTAAATTAAACAGATTGTAATTATTTAATTTTTGCCGACGTTTCGACCCACTTTGCAGGTCGTCTTCAGGGCGTAGGATGCAGCACTGCGAGAGACAGTTGAATGAATACACTCCAACAATGTTTCAGTTGTATTCAAACTGCCTCCCGCAGTGCTACATCCTACGCCCTGAAGACGACCTGCAAAGTGGGTCGAAACGTAGGCAAAAATTAAATAATTACTATCTGTTTAATTTAGTATTTATTTGACCGCACCCCCCCCTCCCCCCGATTAACTCCTTCTCATATTAATTGTCACCTTCATTCACACTCAACAATTGCTCACTAAACTATTACTTACAGCAGCCAATATAAAAATATACTTATGACATTATAAAAACCCAAAAAATTATTTTTAAATACTAGACAAAATAAAAATTGGCAACGAAAACACCGACGATATTACAACTAAACGTCTACTTTAAAAAAAAAAAATTCGCGAAGAAGAAGTACTAAAAACATTTTTTGAGTACGGAGCATGACAAATCGTGCAATAAAACGTAAGTAAAAATATATTCTATTTTACGTAGACCGACATATGAATGAAAAGACAAATCTTTTCCTAGACAATTTTTTCCTAACTATTGAGAGAATAATAGATGGTAAAATTTAAGCGGCTTTTAAAAATATTGGTGTTCATTAAATATTTTTCAAGAGAAAATGATCAAGAAAAGATTTTACCTTTTATTCCGACTGAAATCCTAATCTAAGAAATCCGAAAAAAAATCTATATAGTTCCAGGAGTATGACCACCTAGTGAGAGGGCAGAGTGCCATATTTCCTAGTGATACGAGCTTTGAAACACACATAGTTGTATTTTGTTAAGTTTTTTTTTTAAGTTGCTATTTCCACCTTATAACTCCTCTGACTTTTTCAGAGAAAAATCATTCAGTTTTGGGAATTTGCAAAACGTTTTTACTTACTTAGTATCATAACATAAATTAGTGCTGTAGCCTCCTCTCCAAGATGGCAAAATGTAACCATGTTTTATGAAAACAAATATGTCTAAAAGTATTATTGTTAGTCTAATTAAATTTAATAGTACTTAAAGAATCACTTAAACACCATTTCATATAGGTAGTTAGTTTCTTTCTTTCTTCCGAAGTAATTATCCTAATATATAAATATAGAAAAAAAAACTTGGGGCTGAAGACCCCTCCAAAATTAAATCTTGGATCCGTTAGTGACGTGAATAATTAATATTTAACAATATTTATATTAAAATAATACATTTTCTAGTATTATTATAGGTATGATCTATGATTTATCTCTTTTCTTCGATACTCATTAGAAGTTTTATCCATTATTAGTTGCCACGCACAATATCTATGATCATTTGGTCAAAGCCCTAGTTGGATAACCAAATAACGATGTTAAAGTTCTTTGCTAACTACAGTTTAGAAGTAGGTCGGGAACGAGCATATAGAGTTGTTAAACATAAATGAATATTGCTGTAAGAGTGGATATAGCCTTATGAAATTTTGCTTATCGAATACCGCTAAAATATTATACAACCATCAAAAGTTCACCTAATAGCCATACGTCAGAGAATATCTCTCATTTACTAATAATTACTCCCGAGTCAGATCTGAAATGAAAATTCAGGTATTAGAAATAAATTAAGAATTATATATCTACATCCCTACTATTTGAAGAACAAGTAGTGAAGTCAGGAATGTTTAAAGAACATTAACGATTTTCATTTAAAATCCTTACGTCACAGACATTGGCTATAAGTGTCAATCTTAACGTTGGTTAGAAAACCTGGATGCAAAGTCTCATTTAAAAAACAAAACAAATTAGTACAAGATCTCTATTGATACCTGGCCGCTTTTATGAGCAATTTCTTGGACCACATGACGCGCTTGCAATACAAGACCACTTGCTATAAGAACGGAGCCTACGATTATTCGATTATACTTGTTATTGACTTCATCGAGATTTTTGGCATGACATTTTGTACCCTCACATTGTATTTTTTCATGTGTTGACGTTCATATAAAAACACACGTCTACATTTTTATATTTGAAATGAATGAAAAAATATTTTATTATTCTGGGACTGTTGTCCCTTTAGAACAAATTATAAATACAGATTGTATGTCTGTGTGGTTACAATTAGATTATATATTTACGATAAGAGTTGACTAAAACTAAAAATACTGAAGAAGAGAAAGAAAAGAACAAAAAAATTGTACATATATATGAGAAACTAAAAATAAATTGAGGTAGTCTCTGGGGATGCTTAGATATTTCTCTTAAGTATATTTCGCAATCAGTTGGATTGAGAAAGGAGTAGGTGTTTAAAGAGGAGAGGTTTCAAAGAGGAAACTGATTGAGCGTGTCGAATATCAGCAGAGATGGAATTCCAGAGGGAGGCAGCTTGTATTGCAAAGGATTTGTCAAACGCAGCAGTTCGGTGAGGAGGAGGATAGAGGTCGGAAGTACGAGATCTAGTGGGTCATTTTCCATCTATTTGTAAGTTATTAAAAACATAATATCTCTGATGCCTCAGGGCATGATCGAATCGTATGTATCCTACTAATGCCATGAACACCGTTACATGGAAATGTTCGGAGAACATTTCTTTTTCATTAAAAACTGTAGAATAACAAAAATTAGTTATGTACAAAAATGTAATATGGTTATTTTTATGCAATAATTATTAAAGTTCTGAAGCCGTAACTAAGGGTGCGCCCAGTTTTTGTTTTTGTTTTTCAGAGAAGGCCATCTCTTCCTTTTCTTACTCATAATATTGCAAATATGTTACAACAAGCTGTAACTAAATAATAATTTCTAAAAAAAAAAAATCTTTTGGTTGAAATGTTGTCTGGTATATCTGTATGCAATAATGAGACTGCGGACTAATTACGGACGGACTAAGAAATTTCTCAACATTATGGAAATTGTTAAATTAGTATAGCGCCAGAAGACCAAAGGCACTTGCTGTTTAATTGTAAAAAATATAGCAAAGGAACAGGATTCGAACCACAGAATGACGTAACAATACTGAAATACTTAAATAGAGGCAATATTAAATTTTTTTTAACAACACAAAGTAGGATTTAGGGAAATGAAAAAAGGAAGAATTGGAAGATAACTGTCTACCCACACATTTCTTATAATGTATATTGACCTAATGAAATTTGATACCATATCTTAGTAGTTACTAATATTAATAAATAAATCAAATACATTTACGAATAATTGATTTTGTCCTCTCCCATTGCCTTTTATCAGCGTCGGAGTTTATATAATAATACACACCGACGTTTTTATATTTTCCATCGATTTGTAAATTATTAAAAATGTAATTTCTACAAGTACATTTTTTATATTGCCTATAGTTGCATATTTGATTGTAAATGAATTTCATTGTAGATTTAAATTTAGTTTAAAATAAAGATAAATAAAAAAATTATTTTTTCTGAAACAAATTTGGAAATTCATTAATTAATTTTAATGCAGATCATGTCGCTTACTAATAAATTGCGTTTTATTTATTTTGTACATATTGGCAAATAAGTTTTAAACACAATCGTTTCTAATTTCTTATTATTACTAACTGCAAGTTTATATTACATCCATATTTTAGGTTTTTAAAAGTATCTACCATTAACATGTATACTTTTGATATATTTATATAGTTGCTGTTTCTTATGAGTTAATAGTGTTTCAACCATTTTCATATTTACGTTTTTTCGAAATATTGTCGAGTAGTTATATGCAATTAACTACAATGTGCTGTTTTTCTTTTGACACTAATATAACTTGGTGTTGCCTTAATATTTTAATTGTTAAAATGCTTTTCATATTACATTTTTAACCATAATCAAACCAGGCAAATTAATATATTTTAATATCTCAGCCGTCTTCTTACGTGTTTAGAAGTTTTTACCGCATTATTATGTTTTTATTGTATATTATTCCGTTTTCATTGTAATTCCTACGGGTTTTTAGTGCATGCAAATCAAGGTTCTGTTTATTACAAAATACTGGTACTGCTAATGTGGAGAAATTAGTATCGCAATTGGGTCTTATAGTCCTTTTTACCAACGAGTACTTACCATAGTGGGAATTTATTTTTGGGGACCACCGAAAAGAAATAAATATGAACCGACCAGATGGGAATCGAACCCAAAACGTTCAGAATCACTCATGCCTCAACTTACTCGGCCATCGCGTCCTCTTTATTAGATACTAATAAATTAAAATACTTTTATACATAATTACTACGCTCATTTCAAAATCGTTGCATTCATGTCGAACACCAAATAAAGTGAAACAAAACGTAAACAAGGAAAAAATATTCGCTTTTTAATCATCAAGGGAATGCTATTTGAATTAACAACTTTCAGTTGAAGATAATACACTACTGCAATGGCAGTTAAATGTTGAAAAGTTTCAAGGCCATTTCCTTTTCAAAGACGTCAGGGAATCGTTAAGAATCAATCGGGGAGGCTAGTAAATAGTGTTTTATTTGTGAGAGAGTTTGCTATGGAAGGGATGATATCAGATATGGATTAATTATGCAACATAAGGTAGCTCATTATATATAATTTTACTTTTGAAATAAATTTGAACATTTGAGATTTTGAATTCATTGAAAGATTTAGCGGAGGCTCAAATCTTAACTTCCTGGAGTTAAACAGTAGTCCAGGAAATATAGAGAAAATAATATATATATATATATATATATATATATATATATATATATATATATATATATATATATATATATAAAGCTCTGAATATTGGTATAGTTATTCATTTAAGTGTCGTATATGACATATAAAAAGTCTCCGCCGGTGGGGTGTTGAGTGGAGGGAAGGAAGCGGTTTGAAGGTCATTATTTTGTTCTAAAATATTTTGGAAACTATCAACTTGAGCGAAAGATGCTTCCTATACCAAATTAAACTGTATAAACTAAAAAATACTAGTTAGAGATAGAGAGGAAAAAATAAGTAATATGAATGTACATTAGGATCAGATGGACAAGTGAGTCGATGGAAAGGTGTGGTTGTTAGAACTGTATTTTTCAGTAGCTTTCTTGTTTTCTTTGTCGAGGTCTCCTTGAATTGGTAGGTCATTGGTATTGCTACAATGAAAGTTGGACCAAATACCTTCTGAACAAAGCTGAGTATGGTATCTTAACCTTCCGGCATCCAGGTTTTGCTCTCCAACCAAACATGCAAAAGCAAGAAAGTGATTGAAAGTTTTTTTTTTTTTTTTTTTTTTTTAAAAGCAAATGGGGATTACTTCATTATTGGAACTAAGGCTCAGCTTCTCTGAGTTCACCTCCACTTTTCACCTGGCAAGTGTTTGTTTAGACACTCTTGCATATGTAAAAATTCTGAAAGAGTGTTTTCCAGCCGACCCATTGGGTGATGGCGATACAGGAAGGTCATTCTTTATCTTAAATAAAAAATGCACGAATGAGAGGTAGGGGTAACTGTAGAGTTGATGTATAGATGCTTTGTAAATATGCAAAAACTTTTTGCTACCTGCTCAAGAAACTTTAACAGGTGTCAAAGTAGGTCTCTAGAACACCTCACTCATTTGCCTTATTACTTATTGCTATTTTTGAACAAACTTAACATTGGGATTATTTCACTTTTTGAACATGGAAGGTGTGGAGTCACATACATTAAATTCATAGAAATATGCTTTCCATATTTCTTGAAAAATCTCATTGCTGAACCAATAGAAGTGAACATTAAACTCCCCGAGGTGTTTTACAGACCTTTAACACCTAGTAAAGATGCTGAGGAAGTAAAAAAACTTATTTTTGCAAATTTACAAAGCCATTACAATATATAAATAATACATGAGCATGAATATATTTTGAAGCATAAAACCCTCTATCAACTAATTTGCATCTCTGTTCCTGATGTATTTTCATATTATTACTTAGTCTTTTAAAATAAACTTTACAATTTTTTAAAAAGGAATTTCTTAAGAAATTTCTATTTAAATGAGATTTATTATTTGCTTCTCAAGTCATCTCCTTCATTATGGAACTGAACGCAATATAAAATGTAAGTAATCATTTTCAGAATATGTAAGTTTTCTTTAAAACTCTTTTGTTGACTGAACCAAAGATTTTTATTGAGTGGTCACAGACAAATACTTAAAATAGGTATGATAAATTCACTACTTCAAATGGTGTGTAAAATGCAGATCAGAAGCATTCCAAAATTTCCCGAGCAGGTATTTTTATCCCCCAGACACCAAAGTTAGTCCCTTCTCCCTCCCTAAAATTAAATCCTGGGTTGGATTGACTGCTCCAATGGAAAACTACTACAATTCAGAGTTTTATTTTTTTTTATTGACTATTTTTCTACTTGAGGCCTGATTTATAACCAAGGATTTATTTTATTCCTTTGTAATACAAGTCTTTGTCTTGTAAATATTGAAATTCTTGGAAAAAATGCATATTCTTCTTGTTTCATTTTTGTTAGAGGATTCTATTTAGAGGAATGTACAGTTAAAGCCAAAATCTGTGTTTTTTAATTAACAAGGATTAGTGGAATATTATAGAAAGAAACTACTGGATAGGAAGTGAGTCAATATTTCTAATTGATAAACATAGCTATTATGTTTTACTTTTAGTACATTATGAAATAAGGACAAAAAAGTTTTAATTTATTTTCTCATTATTACTAATACCATTAATATCAATATAAATTAAATTCTTTAAGGATAACCTCATTAAGCCAAATTAAGTAAAATGGGAGGAACAATATTTCAAAAAACTAACAATTTCATGTAGACATGTGCAAAGGTAATATAAAAAAGTTATAATTTGCCACTCCATATTACCCTAACTTCATTATAGTTTTACCATTATTTTATTATTTTGCCCAAGTACTAATTAAGGTTAGAAGCCCAACTTTAAAATATCTGTAACTTAAATTTATGCTTAACATTCTTCATTCTAAACAGGTACGTTATAGATTTTATAGTATTAATATATTAATGGTTAAAATAAAATTGTAAAGCATCCAAAATTACAGCATAGTTTGGATGTGTTCTTTTAAAATATATTAATAATTAATTAGAAGTCATGCTGACATTAATTGAAGTATTTCAGACATTAAAAATTAAAATTTATCAGTGTCTAGTAAACAGAGATGGCTATTTATATTATTTGATTCGATAAATACAATAAGGCAGAGATTGATAAGCAAATACTCAGGTGAAGCCCTTAGAGAACTTCTTTTTCACACAAAAATATGAATCAATTTCCCTGCTGCAACAATCACCTACCCTTGCAATAAAATCAATAATCTCTCTTGTTTAATTACAAGCAGGTTATTATTGTTGAGTTTATGAAATACTTTTAAATAAACAAACTAGTTTTCATCTTCTCAAACTGAGGTTAAAAAAAGGCTTTATACTTTTTTGTTTATATGATCTTTATTTAAGTTTTACACTTTGAAAATTCTATATTTTAAATTATAATTTAATTATGTTAAGTTATTCAATTCATATATCAGTTATCAATTAATGTCAATCCAATTATTGCAAGAAAATGCTTTAAAAATCTACATATCATATGTATTAGATATCTACATATTTTACTTAAGTAAATTTTTAAATTGTGATTTAATGGAAAATATGATTCTTATTTAACTATGATTTATGTTTTCATTTTATAAATCTCTCCTCCTACTCTTAAAAATCATTTTAAAATATGAAATTAATATTAATTAATTAATTTATTAATATAAAGCTTTTAGTAAATAAGAACATTTCTCCTTTACAATATCATTAAACCAATGTATAATAAATACATGCAGTTTAAGCTACGACCTCTTCCTAATCATAGTTTTGTTTCAGTATAAACAAACAATACCCTACTACAAAAGTAAGTTCGCAAATGCAGCTTTCTAAACCTCTTTTATAAAACTAGGCAAATCCTAGTTGATGTCATCCTGAAGTCATCTTAGTCGAGTCCAAACATAAACTAATACCAATAATAAAGAATATCTGAAAATATTCATATAAAAGTATTTAAAACATCTATTGTTATATGTGTAAAGGGTTATGTGGTTATATAAAATCATAAAGAAATGAATTGCTTGCTTAAAATTAAAATTTGAGTTAGCGTATTGTATAAGTATGTTAAAACCCTGCGCATTATTCCTTTTTATGATGCTGATAATGCAAGCATTAAGGCAGCGTAGAAATGTTAATTGTGCGTTTAAAGAAACTGTACAACAGAATCAGAAAAAACAAACAAACATTAAATTAATGAGAAATATCAGGCAAGCGCTAACTTTGTTTAAAAACAAGATGCTTAGTTTTAATTAATAAATCTAAATAAATATTAAAATCTTAACTAATTCATTGTATTTAAACAAGTTATTATGTGAAACATCCTTAATTTTTAGTTTCTATTTTTCGTATTATAGTTTTAAGTAGAAAAATAAATTAGAAATTAAAAAAAAAATATGTCTCACATATTTTGTTTTAAAATAATAATCTCATAGAATAGTGTGGAAATGTGGTATAATTTATTTTTATAAACAAATTATGTAAGAAATGTATTTGTTATATATATTAAAAAAAAAACTATGGTCCTTATGGATGTTTCAGAAAATTAGATTTGTCTGTTATGTGCAGAATTATAAAGCTTTGTGTCACGTGTATCCATGTTTTGAAAATAGCGAAAAAATAAAAAATCATGATTAATATACTTACATATACTTCTTCCCATTGGCTAACATATCTGACCAGCCTGGATAACCTAAGGAGGCGCACAAGTGACAGCAACTTAGCCAGCCGTAGTATTCTCAGAGCTCTTCCTGCATGGAGGATTTGAAAACTTTCACTAAAATCCTAAAAAAAAAATATGTATATATTTATTTAATAATTCATCTAAAATATTATTAAAGAAACTGATAAATTACATGAAAATGTTTTATAAAACAAACTTATTTTTAAAAATTTATATTTTCTATTAATTAAAAATTAATGTAAGTCAGAGTGTGGACCCTGTACTTTGAAGATTTTTGTACGAGGAAAGATCCTTATATCAAGAAATAGTCAAGAAAATGTACTTCTTTATCAAATACTGAATCTCTGCCATGTTGTGTAATCATACATTATTTTTTTAAAACATTCATTTTTTCAATTGTTAAACATGTTCAACAACTGTGTATAATCAATTTTTTTTATCACATATACTGATACGGATATATATATATATATATATATATATATATATATATATATATATATATATATATATATATATATTTATTGGAATTGCAATAGGCTAAATTATATTTCTTTATTGAGTAATATTACTTTTTGTCACAACCAAGAACATTAGTAATAGTGATACAGGAGTTTATTCATACCAATGTACAATAAGTAAGAATAAATTAAATGGAATAACAGAAAAATTGTGGAAACATAGCTTATTATAAATGAATCTAATAAGATTTATGAATCTTACATGGTTCATAGAAAAATAGTTAAGATATACAGATGTACTATCATCACAGATTTGACACATTTTCCTTAATATAGAAAGGTTTTTTTTTTATTAATTTTATTTTTATTAATTTAGTCTATATAAACTTTTCTTCATGTTGTGAACATTGCAAATACATGACAATTTCCTTCACTGCATATATCCTAATACACAATTTTTCTAATATATCATACATTTTCATAACAAACTCTATATATTTAGAAGAATAGATGTTTGAAGTATATTACATTAAGTATATTATACATATAAAATATAATTTGCCTTTGTTGTATCATATTGATTATTTAATGAAAAAAATAAAGAAATTGTTATATCTATACTAATGTTAATAGGGGAAAAAATAATAAGAAGAAATAACTGGAGCAAACAAAATTAAAAATGAAAAATTTAAAAATAATTTCAATTTAGGTAAAATTTCTTTTTTTTTTTATAAATTTGCCACCCACTAAATTCTGCTAAGGGAAAATGACTCCTTATCCGTCACTAATTCCAGAACCATTTTTTTACCTATTCGTCACAATAATTTTAACCTAAAATATATTTCTTGTGCTGATGAACAGAAAAAATGAGTCACATCGTTTCGATTCTGTAAGTTGAGTGTACATTGAAATCTCCCAAAAGTTATTTATTTTATTGTAGATATATGTATGTAGGTTTATATATATATATGTATGTTTAAATATATATATATATATATATATATATATATATATATATATATATATATATATATATATATATACATACATATACATACATATATATATGTGGCTCTAACTGGCACCCTAGAAAGCAGAATTGAGAGATTCGAAAGAAAAGTCTTCCATATGACAACAGAACCTATATGGGATCAGAACCTCAACACATAGAGGAGGAGGAAGTAGAAAGAACTGCTATAAGAAACTGGTCAATCAATATCTCATGATATGAAGACAAGGGGATTAAGATGGGTGGAGCATGTAGCTCGAAGCAATCCGTCAGGATGCCTTTACACAACAATGAATGCCAGAGTAGTAGGCCATGTGGGAGGCCTAAAATCAAATGGATAGATAGGATAAAAAAAGATACGGCTGAGCTTCATGCGGCAAACTGGAAAACAGTAGCCCAAGATAGGCAGAGGCGGAGAAGGCTGGTTCAGGCGGCCAAAGATCTACAAGGTCTGTAGAGCCAACGGAAAAAAAAAAAGTTTATATATATACACATACAATTTTTTATTTTTATTTAGGTTTAGTTCTTTAGATCTTTGGCTGCCAAAACTACAGTTAACTTTCTAAATAATAATATCATTTTTAGTAATGTATAGTTAATTTCCATTGTTTTTATTTTATGGTTTTTAACATTTAAGGAATGTGATGATATATAAAGAAGTATATATTTTTATTTTATTTTTTTAAATAATGTTCATCGTATTAGGACATACAAAAGTATATTTTGGAATAATGTTTATTATGATAACAGATTAGCAATAAATTTTGTTAAAGCTATTTCAAGACATTAACTTATGAATATTAGAATTCAAAAAGTGTTTTCGTTATTGTCTTAAGTTTTCTTGTTTCATGAATTTAAATTATGAAACGTTATTGTAGTTTAATTCTTTGCTCATCAAACATTCTTAACTTCTTATAATCATACTGTATTTGTGGGAAAGGTAGTGGCATAATTGTCATCTGTCCCAGGTGTTCAGCATATGTATATTGTATTTTTCTTTATTTCTTTATTATGTTTTTTTTGGCGCTATAGACTATATAAATATTTTGCCACAAGATGTGGTCTTCATACAGACGTTTATTGCTTGGGAGAGTACAGATTCCATGGAGGGAACACCATAACTCATGTCGATAGTTCCATAGTCGATCCTTTTGGAGCCATTCTGGTAGCATCCTTCCCTCTAACTCACTTAGGTTAAAGAACCTAGACAAATAGTTCAAGATCCATGGATTATGGCTACTCAGGATCGCAGGCGCACAAGGGCCTATATTTATTTCCTTGAAACAAACCTCTGGGGGCTATTGACACTTCGGACAACTACATACCGATTTCTGATGAAGTTAAATGGGATAGGGTTATCTCCTAGCCTGATCGGTGTGAGTTGCCTCCAGCAGCTTGGCGGGGCTCTCATATTTGGAGTGGAGGGATCTCGGACAGCCTAGCTATCCCGGAGGAGAGTCATCCGATTGGAGAGTACTTAAATTACTTGACGTTTGTTTAACTTTGAATGGAATACCTACCTTTAAACTCTTTCTTAAATCTCTGCATTGATGTTGGACGTTCTCACAAACTGATGATTTCATACTCTTGGAGTGAAAATAGAAAATAGGCTTGGTACAGAGCAAGTGGACATAAAAAGTAAAATCACAAATGACAAATAGATAATAGATCGAAACAGAATATACAATTCCTTCATTATTGGTTCAAATTTATTTGGATCAGAATTAAAGGGATAAGCAAATAAATTATTGTCCCTAATTTATTTTAGGTAAATAAATTATTGGACCAACTTTATTTTAAATTAATGGATTTTTTAGAAGAAGCTATAAATAAAGAAATAGAGTAAAAGCTGAACTTTACAATCAAAATGGCATCAGTGAATGATGAACGATGTACTATGGGCAACTAATGAAAATAGGTGAAACGCAGTGTCCCCTTCCAATGCTTAAGTACTACACAGAGAAAATTCGAATGTGTCGAAAACCTCGAAATTAGTCGAAACGTAAGTGAGATTATAACTAAACCCTGATAAAAGATGATTATGAGGAATGAAAATATTAGAGGGGTGGATCACTGAGAAACGGTATTGGTCAATACAAAATTACAGAACCCCAAACATAAAAAAATAAAAGTAGAAAGTAAAGTATAGTATATATAATGAGCTAGATATAGGGACTTGTTGACCGCTTTGACTCTTAGCAGAAACAGCATCTCAGAAAAGTACATGATAGAAAAGAGAATCAAAAAATATGGCAGGCATATTATTTATTTATTTTCTATTCTTTCCAAAAAATTGGGAAAATTTAATTTTGGACTATAGACGGTTTAGAACTATTTTTTAGTGTTATGTGATCTTCAAAATCTTTTTTTCAAATGACCTCTGTTTCAAGTCTCCTGATCATATTTGATCAATAAGGGTATGTAGTGAAAACTACCATTATCATCCGATTAGAATAGATACCCAAAAAATTGTGCTAAGAAAAGTCTTGCTTCAGCATTTTATCGTAGGTGATAGATAAATACCATGTTTAATTCAATGATATATACTGAAATAGTTTGTCCATTTCAAAAGTCATAAAGTTGAAATCATAATTGATGATCAGTAAAATTGTTATGAGCTCTTATACTTATTAGTTATTAAGGGTAACCGTATTAATGGAACTCACTAGCTTACCAGTTTCTAATTTAATATCTAAATTAATACCAATTAAGATAATCTTTTAGAAGTCCTATATTTGTTCTGTGAAGGTAATGCGAAATCAATATCAGAATTATTTCAAAATGGGTATTTATCGTTGACTGCATTTAGTGATGTAAAACATCAGTTAGTTATTCATCACTGATTTTATATTATTCTGTCAATTCAATCAATTTTAAAGCATATTTGTTTTCAATTAATACTAATAATATTACTTTATCACTATTGGAGGTATAAAACTTCAGTAGACAAGCAAACATTTTATCCTCAGAATAGAAATGACCATTTGCGTTTATATTTTGAATAACAAGTTACAAATCTGGTTAGGAAGCTATTCTGACCCTAATTGGCAAACTTATTTTTCTTCTTTTACGTTTCGTAATATGATGTTTCAAAATGGAAGTCCTTTGCCCTCTTTGTTGGCCATCCCAATCTCCTTGTTATGTTTCTCTGTTTACAATTCTTTTTTTTATTTCTTCAAAAATAATTTTTGCTTACATGCCCTATTTTTCATTTTCTGGTCCCTGGTTGAAAATTGGATATGTTGAAAAATATCAATATATCGCAATATAGATATTTCCATAAAAATATACCTATATTTTTATTCAATTTTTTTAAATATATATATATAATGTAGTTTGCAATCAAAAAAAATATTTCTTCTAACAAAAAAAATATACTTTTCAAAAAGTCTATAGGAAAAGCCGCCTCAGTGGTGAACACATAAAAATGAGACTATTTATAAAAAAATATTTGAGAAATATGAGTTTAATTATTTTTTTGGTTTATACTGAAATTGTAAGTTTTTTTCTTTTATATCTTCCAGTCATTACTATCTAAATTTTGATTTTCTTCACTTTTTTATGTCCAGTAATTTGATACGATTTTCTGTAGTTGTTAGTAATAATTCTTTTTAAAAATAAACTTTCATACTTTTATGAGTATTTATGAGTTGGAGAACGTAAATAACTGTTAAAAATTTAAACTAAAAAGCTTTCATAAAAATTGGGTAACTTTGCTCGCTTCCGTACATTGTAAACGTGCCCTCCGGTTATAACTAAATGAGCAATATTGTCGCCGCAAAGACAGTTCAACATCATAGAATCCACAAAAATATGATTCCATCAAAATTAAGGAAACCAGAAGGCTGGAAGTCAACACACATCTTAAGGCTATGTTCAGGAACGCTGGTGGCCTAACTGCTGACAAATTCACAGAATGGAAGACGATTATTACAAAGGAGGATGCTGATTTATATGGGATCGTAGAAGCCGGCTCATCCACTGAAAATATCCAGTTCTACCAATTACCGGGATATCAAACTTATACGCTGCAGAGATCCAGGCAGGTTGCATCAGGAATAATTGTCGCCGATAAATCATCCCTCAAGGTAACCTTTTCAATTAAAAAGAAGATGGAAGAGAATGATAAATTGGAAGCTGTACAGTTGGATGTATGGAAAGGGATTCATGGTGGAGTTGTGTTGGGCTGCCAGGAGCCGAATGGTCTAATAGCCAACGGCAGAGGCGTTTAATAATAAAAAAAAATAATTCTTTCAATATTGATTTTCATCCAACTTTAATTCGTTATTAAATATCTAAACAAATTAGTTTATTTTTCTTTCTAGGTCCTAATAATAATATTTTAAAAGGAAATATGGAAAATAACAGTATCAATTTATTAATCTTAATAAATTGATACTTTATATGTGATATGCATTACATATATAAATAAAATATTTAATCCTTGCAATTAAAGCTATTATAAACCTATGAATTCAATTCAAAGTTAATCATGTTCTCCTTTCAAATTTAAAGTCACCGAGGTTCGAAATATCTATATATGTTATTAATATTTCTGAGACAGACGATAAGTATTGATGCTATTATTATTATTATAATGCCGCTACGGTCCTGCTAGAACCCGTGGCTTCCTCCACTAAAGCCAAAAAATCTCCACGGTCTTCTGCTACTTCTCTCTATCTTTGAACGCCCAGCCGCTTCAGATCGTCCTCCACATCCTCCAGCCATCTGATCCGAGTGCGCCCTCTACTTCTTTTGCCATCCGGCTTCTGATGCAGCATCCTCTTTGGCATTCTTTGGTCTGGCATTCTTTCCACATGACCTAACCATCTGATTCTGGCTCTTTTTATAAATGCGACAATATCAGGTTCACCATAAAGTTCCCGCAGCTCCTCATTCTTTCTTCTTCTCCAAATTCCATTCTCGAAGATTCCGCCCCATATTCTTCTCAATACTTTCCTCTCTCAGGAGTTGAGCCTGCGTTCTGAGTTTTTGGTTAGGGCCCAAATCTCACACCTATACAAAACCACTGGCCTTACTATGGTTTTGTGGATGATGATTTAGATTCTTTTTAGAGACGATCTGAATTTCAAGTCGCTATATGTATCGATATTATTGTTTCTTATTTACATCACTATTCTTTTCAAACTTCAAAACTATCTAGGTCTGATATATCGAAATATCTGTATATATATATATATATATATATATATATATATATATATATATATATATATATATATATTTTTTCTTTTTTTTTTATTGCCTCTCTTTCATCATCAGTAGACTTCAAACCACTTCAACCTAGTTGTTTCAATAATGTGGACGAAGTGCATATAATTTTTTTGACAGTTAGTTTTTTTTTTCTGTTAGCTTTACAGAATTTGTAGATCTTCAGCCGCCTGAATCAGCATTCTCCACATCTGATTTAATTTTAAGATATTTTTTGCCAAAAAAAATTCATTTTAAATAAACGATATCCAGAGCTAGAAGTATTTAATGATTATTCATGATAACTATTTCGAATCTTTAAATGAGTTGGGATGCTTATCAATGTCGATAAAAAAAAAAGGGAATGCGAGTGAATGAGCGATATCAGAATCCGCTTGTTCTGAGGAAAAATGCCATTGAGCGGGTGGAATCTTTCATATACTTAGGAAGCGTGATTGCTAAAGAAAAAGGCATGCTGGAAGATGTTAAAGCTCGAATAAGAAAAACTAATGTTAGTTCAACTGTATTCAATATAGAAGAACAAGTAATCGTCCAATAAAACAAAAATAAGTCTGTTCAACACAAACGTGAAATCAGTTCTGCTCTACGCCGGTGAAACATGGAAGGTGACTAAAACCGTTACCCGACCCCTTCAGACCTGATCAACCGCTCCTTGCGAAGAATCTTGGGGATCCGGTGGCCTGAGAGAATCTTTAACGAAGAGCTCTGGAGTACCACTGAACAGTTCCTATCCACCTCGAAATAAGAATGAAAATGAATAGAATATACTTTAAAGAAACCAGTTATTGCTTTAGAAAAATATGTTCTGCAATGGAAATCTCCAAGAAAAAAGAAGAAAAGGAAGACCAAGAGAGATATAGCGCAGATGTGTACAAAATGAATTGTGCCGGGCTGGCAAAACTTGACCAGAAACGAAAATGATTGCCGCAAACAAAGCGGAATGGAACGTTCTTGAAGATGATATGACCAACGATGATAATAATAGTAAAGATGATAAGTATTTGGCAGACTGTTTAACGTTTTACCATTAATCTGAATAAATCTCAAGGGTGACTTTAGAAGAATGCTTAAAATTTAATGCTCTGTTATTTTATAAAAACTTTCTTATTACCCTTCTAAATTTAGATTAAATTGAATTGCTATTTTAGATATAGTTGTAAGTTCCAGAAGAATAATTGAACTCAAGATTTTGATTTGAGATTCAAGATTTAATTCAAGATTTTGAAAAAAAAAACCAGCAAAAACACAACACTATCTTAAAACTAAATATTAAAAGAGAAAAATTTAAACAATCAAAATTTACTTTATTTATGTTTTTTTTTTTTTAATAGATAGGACTATTAACAATATGTTCAGAACAAATCACAACTCAAAACAGGTCTGCTTCCACTTACTTTAAAGTAATATAAGTCAGCCTCTTTCTACAAAACAAGTCATCAAGAAAATGGTCCGATAAGCTTTGTTTGTGTTTCATTTAATATAATCATGTGAGCTGTCTCTGAGATATCATTATCACAGCGCATTACTGTATGATAAAAGTGTTATTTTTTTTGTTGTTATCGGAAACCTCGGTGTTGGTCTCGATGAGTCAATCAAAGTAGGAGAGAAGATTAGTTACTTTAATATACGGATCATTTAATAATTTCAGTCATATCTGAGCATATTTTTTTTTCGAAAAAGAAATACCATAAGATGGGGTAACTTTGGGATAGCGGGAAAAATTTAGTTTATGGTGATTCCGTATTTTATACATTGTGTTGATTCAGTCTGCAAAAACTTGTTTTTTGTTGGCATGTACTGCTCTACTATCTTGCGGCAGTTTGAGAACCTTAGTTCACTAAACTCGTTGTGCAGTTAGATTTTATTTATTTCAATTGCTTTTTTTTCAAAATTCTTGTTATCATGAAACTTCCGCTTGTGCCTTAAGAGTAGTGTGCCGCAAGGTGTTAGCGCAGTACATACCTTCACAAAGCACGTTTTTGCAGACTGAACCAACACAGTATACCCACCACGGAATCATCATAAAGTAAATCTTAGCCGCTGTCCCAAAGTTACCCACCCAGTCCCAAATGTAGCCCATTTTACGATTGATAAATAGCTTAATTTTCTACTTCTTAGCGATTTTACAAAACTGTTTTTCTAAATGATTTAATTAATAGTAAACATACATAACCACCAACTTAACCGCAGATGTAAATGCTTCCTCTCTAACCTGTCACACCGAGGCACTAATGTGGTCCTACAGTGGATCTCCAGCCATTGTGGGATTCCGGGAAACGTTGAGGCTGATATTCTTGCCAAGCGAGGAACAGATTTGCCTCAGCTGATACATCCGAAAACCTACGACTCAATACGGCGAATGGTAAAGATGGTAGTGAAGGAAGAAATAAGAAAAGCACATTTAGACAAAGTGGAAGGGAAACGTCATGAGTGGTTGAAGGATAATCCGATTCCAGCTGAGTTGCCGAAAAGAGATGCAGTTGCCCTGCTTCCGCCTGGCCACTGGTCACGATTATCTGCAGAGTCATCTCTACAAGATAGGCGTGGCTGAGGATCCTACCTGTAAATGGCGTCATCAAGGAACAATGGATGCAGACCATCTAGACGCATTGACCTGCCTTGAGGGACACAAGAGAAAAAATATTTTCAAATATATACATCAGAAAGTCTAAATTATACTGGGCAGCAAGATGTCGGATAGCCAAATGACCAACGACTGGCATAAGAGAAAAAAAACAAAAAACAATCGCAGATACGTCGTTTTGAAAAAATAATAAAATGTTTTTTTCTCTTATAATAAGGATTTAACCGTACAAATTTCGGGTAAATAATTGTATTGTATAGTTTAGTTACATTTGTCTTAATTTGGAATGATAAATTGGCCGACATAGCTAAGTAACAAAACGTTTATACGGCGTTGCTTGGCAACGAGCAGACAGTTAGTAATCGTATTCCCTAGAAGTACGGATTTTCTAGAGAATGTGAATCCAGGAAGTGAGGATTTAGCCTTTCATGGGAACAAAAGCTTACTGAGATTTGCGAACAGAGTTAATTAAAGAAAACGGTAAAACAAATTACTATCAAACTTCACTCAGTCTACAAAGTTTGATTAAAATTGACTAACTTTTATCGGGAAACTAACTGAGAAGTGAGCTTGTAAAAGAATACTCCAAGGGTTTCAATAAAATAATTATTCTCTATACTAAAGTTTGAAGGGACCTAGTTCAGAAAAAAGAAGAGGAGAGGATCTTGAAGTAGCGTTGCACATGAACTTAAAGCAGAACTCAGTTTCCTTTTTATCTTCGCCTCTCGTGACTTTTAAATATTTTCTGGCGAGTGAGCATCAACACAAGTGACATTCATAAAATGGGTCACTCAGGTGCCATGCATTAATCAGTAAAAAGACTATTTTTAATGAGAATATCGCGATTAGCTATCATATCATTTTTCAATAGCCCTAGATTTAGAATTTAGAGCCTTTCTTAAAAATTGATCACAATGCACAGCTTACTATTTCAGTACCTTCGGGTTTTGACAGAATCTGGGGTGTGCGAAATCAGCATTTCACATATTTTTTACTGGATCATATAATTACTAATTTTACCAATATATTATGAATGTAGTCTTACCTCATTATTGTTATTGCCTCTCAGACAGAATATTGTATTTCTCAATAAATAAAAAAAAAAAGTTTTAACGAACATTGAATGGTAAGTATGCTTTCAAAAGGATAGACAACGACGAAAGATTATTTAACTACTCTCAGATTTGATTTGACGCAATTATTTCCCTGTGACATAAATGTGACCAAAATTTTGGAGTCACCCATATAGTAAATAACATCTATGATATAGTGGAATGGTTAGTGTCGACTATCATGTTTATATATAATATACAATGACCCTTTTTGAGGATTCAATTCCATTCAAGTCCATTACATACATTTTCAATCAATAATCCAAGTTTTGGTTGAATTTTTATGGACAATATTTTTTTTTTCTTTTTTAAATGAGTCACTATAGCGGACCATTTAGTGTCTTCATATTTTACAGCAGTTTAATTATTTTTATGACACTTACAATAGTTATATACAAAACATATAATATTTGATTACTAAAAATATGATAAGCAAAATAAGTAAATAACCTCATATTCCATATAGTAAATAACCTCTATGATATAGTGGAATGGTTAGTGTCGACTATCATGTTTATATATAATATACAATGACCCTTTTTGAGGATTCAATGTTAAGATCCTATTTGTTGGTGTCCATTTCATACATTTTCAATCAATAATCCAAGTTTTGGTTGAATTTTTATGGACAATATTTTTTTTTCTTTTTTAAATGAGTCACTATAGCGGACCATTTAGTGTCTTCATATTTTACAGCAGTTTAATTATTTTTATGACACTTACAATAGTTATATATACAAAACATATAATATTTGATTACTAAAAATATGATAAGCAAAATAATTGAATTATATATAATAGATACTTACTTGGTTAAAAATTAAAAAAATGTAATCTAGAGGGATGGAACTTATTAAATCAAGGAAAAACCACGTTTTCAAGTAATTCTTTGCTATGAGTTTAGGGTCCAGTATCACTTGCTCTGCATTGTCTTGTTGCATGATACCTAAAAATTAAAACATTAAGTTTAGGAAAAATTACGAATTGTTATATATTCAAGTAAAAATAAATAAATCAAAGATAAAAAAAAATAAAATACAGAAAAAATACTCTAATTTTTCTACAAATATTCTATACTGGCAGTTAATCTGGTATGTATAATTACGACATTTCTTGATATTTTTAATACTAGAATTATTTCAAGCAATACCTGTTCTGAAGTTGACAACAATATCTATAAGAAATATTGTATCGGAAAGACAATTAAATGCTATCCAACGTGTGCTGAGATCATCGTTGAAGAACGATATTGCGACAGGGAGTATTATAAGGTTCGCCACAAGAAGGAGGAGCATGCACAGATCCCAGTAAAACCTGAAAAAATATAATTAAAGTTAAATTAATAATCAATTAAAAGGAAGAATATATTTTTATATTGAGAAATGTAATAAAAAACTCTTAATTAAAAAAGAAAATTGTATATTTGGTGGCATAGGTGGTGTAATGATCAGATACAGGAAGTGTGTGTATGATTACTAGAGGACAGGATATTTAAACAGTAAAACACTACATAATCTATATAAATAAAATAAAGTTTTGTCTGTACATTAAATAGAATCAACCTGTTTCATGACACCTTTCCGTTTCATACATTACAGACACCAAATCCACTTTTAATTTTTTTTTTTTGCCTCTCTGTATGTCCTCATTGTACAAGGAAATTTTGTCAGGGGTAAGCTCAGCAATGGCTAATGATAGACTTTTGAAATTTTGACATTATATTTAGGTTTGCTTGACTTAAAACATAGGCTTCAAATGAAAACAAAATATTGAGTAGAACCAAAGTTATGTATTCTTGAGTAATTTGTTTAGAGATCCCGGTTAGGCAGTTATTTACTTCGATTCTCATCCCAACCTAATCTACCGCGAGCCGCATTTAAAAGTTGTACTATTCAACTGATGGAAAAAACTATCACAAGTCAACGGGAAAAATACGAAATACCGAAAATCTGTAACGCGTTGTCGCTTAAAACACGGGCAAAAAACATTCATTTTTCAACTTCCCAAGCCTAACAAATGTTGCCGTATACAGTTTTAGGATTAACCAAACGGATTAGCCGGAAATCGGGAGAAAAAACTCCCATAAATTTCCCCCCGCCCACCACAATATTCAGATCAAGTTCTAATTTTACACGGATGTAGGTGACTCAATGTCCAATGTTATTTTGCCAGCAATAAACTCAGCAGAGTTTAAAGAAGATGAGAGACGACAACTCTTTTTGAATATTTCAATCGACTCCACAATCTCCTCGCGTCATCATAAACGAAAATTAAACACTTAAAAAATTGTAATGCATTGGTGGTGGTCGGTCTAGATGTGTGACACCTAAACAAACAGCCTAATAACAAAGTTTTTATTATGATTATTGCGAAACCTTGACTGCCATAAGCCCCGCTATAAAAAAAATCATATTAAAAAATTGATCATTCTTCATCAACAGACGCGATAGGAACAATCATCCCTAAAGATGATTGTCTATCATACCTAAAGACTTGTTGTCACTAGTAACTTGTTTTGAACAATAGATGTGGAAACTGACTTTTCCATCAGTTTTTAAAAACTGTTCATCTTTGGTATTCTATATATTCCAGTTTTGAAGAAAGCGACGCACTTACTTTTGGTATTTAAAATAATAATAAATATTACCACTTGTAAATAAAATAAGAAACAGAACGAAATTAAATGTTATGTTTATTAATGGGAACAAGGAGAGATAGGAAGCAGGGAAATTTGAAAATCTATATTCTAAGAAATCAATTATAGAGTAGTTTCGTCTTTTTTTTTTTTTATTTGGAAATGAATCTAAAATTGTAATATGAAGTCCCTACTTCAACTTTGCATTTTAATTTTTTATTTATATTTTTATTAAAAATCTAATGGAAATAATCAAACTATGCAATTATATGCATTTATCGTCAACTATGCAAAATAAAAATTTATGAAAGTTTAAAAAATTCATGCAAGCAAAATATGTGATTGTATAAAAAGCCGAGCTCTGGTATTTACACACACTTGATTAAATAAAGTTTGTGCAAATACAGTACTGGTGTGCTCCATTAATTAAAATCAGTAAATTCTAAAAATCTATGTAATGTTTTGTGCTGAAATAAAAGTTTTTTTATTTCCATTAATTGTATTCTGGTTAATTTTTTCGAACCAAGAGATTATTTATAACAGCAGTATATTCTGAACCCTTATATAACAGTTATGTTTCACAACGTTCTTCCTCATAACCTTTTTTTTTTGTAAAATGGAGGGATGAAAAGTTAGCTAGCCAAATAAAGATAAAAAAAGGAGATTACCGAGGTATTTTTAATTAAATATTTTTGAGCCGAATATTTATTATTAAATATAAATCAATTTGTTGTTTATTAAAAAATTATGATTTTCTTATCCTTTTCTTTGTGTATGATATCCGATTGTCTTGCGTTTTAAATTTCTTTCGATATGTATTCGCCATCGGTGAACTGTTTAAATATTTATCAATACTTTCTCGAAGACGTTTGAATGAATAATCTACTATTAATAAAGTGTATAAAAAAAAAAATAAAGAAGACCGCTTTATCAAATTCAAGATTTCAAAGGACTGTAAATATTTGAATCCTGTTTACTACTTACTAATACTTAATAATCCCTTTAGAGCATTCTCTAAGCTTGTTTAATCCCATTCGACTTCTTCAAAAAAGCCTCAGTTTAGTTATTTGTTTCAAAGAAGAAACGTGACAGTGTCCAATGAAATCCTCGTAATGTTAAGGCATTAATGAAAAAAAAAAAAAAAAAAAAATCAAAGCCACTGGAGCAACTCGTGAAATTATTAAATATGAAGGGGAAGATGTCCTTGACCAGCGCACTGCGCGACATTGGTTCGAAAACTTTATCAGTGGATCAGTGAAGATACGACGTTGGAAAGGAAGAAAAGCTCCAGGCGACCATTAATGAATAGTGATGAGGTTCTGCAGGCAGCTGTTGAGTCAAATCTCTCGACAAGTACTCGCGAACTTGCCAGGGAGTGTGGAGTGTCGAAAGATACTGTTAGTCGCCATCTATTCTCCATGGGGAAGGTGAAAAAAAGAGTTTTACACTGGTCCCTCACGAAATTACTCCTTAGAAATCGGCCAAGAGGTAAGAAATTTGTGAACATTTATTGAAAAACTGTCGAACTTGAACTCCTGCCTCATCCATCTTATAGTCCAGACCTCGCACCATCGGATTACTACTTGTTTAGATCCATGGCCCACATTCTTCAAGAGAAAAATAAATTGATAATTTTGCGGGAGTTGAAATTGCGGTCCAAGAGTTCTTTGACAGCCGTCCCAAAGAACTAGCCAAAATGGATCGAGCAATTGGCTAGCAGATGACGGTAGATAACAATGGATTATACTTTGAGTATTCATTTATTTTATATCACAGAAATAATAATTCAAATATTTGGTTCAAATATATTAAAAAAGCGGTCCTTTTTTTATGCACCTTATTAGATAATATTAAGAACATATCTGTGGGGACTAGGAGAGTGTCATTCTTAATTATGTATGTCATCTTAATTACTGATTTTATTTAGCTTCTTGTTGCCTTTGCAAGAAGACTATAATGCGTTTAATCGATCAATTTCAGTAAAGCGATATTAGTTTTTAGATTACTACTATGTAGTACAATAATTTAAATTAGTTTTCTAGTCTTTCTTTTTATTACATTTTAATCTAAACAATCAGGCACAACAAACATTTTTACCAACCGATCCTGGTGGAAGTTACTGATGTTCTTGGTTTTCAAGAAATGAAAAGATGGGCGGAAATTTGTTTCCTGATGCCTTCAAAAGGAAGAACGTAATAGGCTTTCATAAATAAATCAAGTTAATGAAGTTGAAGAAGGAGGGTTCTCCACGATGAATTACCTGCAAGGTACTCTTCTTATAATAAAAATATTATAGTAAAAACAAATATTACTTCGTTTAGAATGCACGTTAAAATATCATCTTAACAGATTTTATTGTAATTTGAAGAAATCGTATGTTTTTGTTGAATACATTTTGAGTAAATGTGAAGCTTCTTGTCTTCCAAATTCAGTAGTGCCTAAATCAGACTATTTAGCCCTTCAATAGATGTTTTTAAAAGAAAATCTAATATGCTATCCTATTTTTTATCTATTTTTTTATAGACCTTGTAGATCCTTTTTTTGACGCATTAACCAGCTTTCTCCATCCCATATTATGGGCTATTTCTTTCCAATTATCTTCATACAGTAAATCTTTGTTGATTCGATAAATCCATCTGGTTTATGGTATTCCATCTGGTCTCTTGCCTGCTATCGAGGTGATCGTTGTTGAGTAGTCTTCATGACAGATTGCTCTGAACTACATTCCCCATCCATCTTAACCTCCTTGCCTTCATATTGTTGGAAATTGATCGACCAGTTTCTGTAAGCAGTTCGCCATTGTTCCTTCTCCTCCATGCGTACTCTGATTTCAGATCGATCCGGTTATCGTACGGAGGATTTTTTTTTTCAAATGTTTCAGTACTTCTTTCTAGTGCTGGTTCTTGTTTATATGCCATCTTTCTCCCTCCTCCCTAATAACTTGTGGCGTTCCTCAGGAATCTTGGCTGTTACTTACTCTTTTATCCATCTATTTAAGCAATCTTCCCTATTCCATTCACAATACCATTTATATGCTCACTATTTCAAACTTTAACATTTATTTCGTCCAACCAAGACGCTTGAGAGAGTCCAAACTAAAAACTGACATAGGCAGTATCAACGTATGAACAGTAAACAATGATTTGAGGTTAAACGTTGAGAAGACCAAAGCTATTCTATTTGGTTTCTTGCATCTTTTAAACCCTCTTACTCTACCATAATAGCCTATCTATTCGCTTTCATTTTTCCCGGAGAAATCGTGGAATCATCAAATACCTTTCCTGGAATCACCATATTAATAAATTATCAAAACTTTATTAGATTTTAAGGGGTATTGGCAAGAACTCTCAGACTTGTGCCTAATATTTTTTGACCTAGTGTAACTTGAAAAAAATCATTGAAATCAAATCCCACTAGATTAGAGATTTTAGTGCCGTTACCTCTTTGTATTTTTAGTATACTGAGAACGAAGGGAGTTGCTTTCCTAAATTTTGACAGTGAGAGATTCGGTACAAACACATTCTTCAACTTTAAAACTAAATACGTATCTATTTATGATTGCATCTGGAAGTGCGTTAGAAAAAAAACTATTTCAAGTTCCATCAGTTGTAATCGTACGCAGGGGTTTGCGTTTCACTGCGGGACTGGATAATGTGGTCACCTGGTTTGCTTTAGGTGATTGAGTTGAACCTGTGGGTTTAGAGGGTTGAGACCACATCGCCTCCATGTAGGTATTGGAACATTAAGTCCATACTAGCTACAGAATCCATAACATTGTATGGATCGTAAAGTTATAAGTTTATTTCTTGTTTTATGTTAATTTAGTAAATTGTGCTATTATTTTTTATTTTCTTTTATTTTCAGGTTTTGCGTTTTCTTTCTAGTTATATTCATGTATGTGTGTGTATGCATGTGTGTATATATATTTTTTTCTCAATTTCAACTATAATTATTCTTGAGAAGATTTTTCGTTTCGCTGTAGTTAAGTTAGTGTATATATATAGTTAGACTTTTTAGTGTTATTTTTTATTAATTTAGCTTACTGTTTATATTTTATCAAAAAATAAAAAATAAAATAAAGCTTTTTCTTTACTTACTTTTGGTATTTTTTCCTTTCTCAAACTTTTATTTTTGACGCGTTTTGAACTTTTTTTTTTGTAGAGAGTGAATTAGATTGATCCGTCAGATTTCGTTCAGTATTAACGCTCGAGTAAAGTCGACTAAATGAAATATTTTTACATATGGATTAAAATATCTCAGAAACTATAAATCGGGCCTGCATACTGTAAGCGAGGAAATTGCTTAGCATTTTATCCTCTCTGTAATAGACTATAATTCAAAATAGTATCTTAACGCGGCGCCGTGTAAGGGAAGCGAAAAGGAAACAACAGTGTTGAAAACCAAATGATAACGAGTTTAGTAGAACATATGGATTAAAGTATTCCAGATACTAAATATCGGATATTTGATAACATTAATTTATTGGATGGATAGATGGAATAAATGATATGGTAAGACTAAAGAGAAAAGATACTGGATAGTAGAAGAAAAAAATCTTCAGATAATTAAATGTTGTACGTTGGAAAGCAAAAGACCAAGGGCGGATTTTTCATTAACCGATTCTAATTCTATCAAGAAGAAAAAGGTTCTATTTGCCTCAATTCCTAACATCCTTTTGTTGACCCTCTTATCGATTCCTGATAGTTTCTCAATGTTACGTGACGGTTTCTTCCCAATACTCTATACACCGCTGTAGTTTATCAGAAATGCGTAATTTTTCATGATAGGCGATAAGAACTAACGAGATTTCAAGTTTATCAGTTCCAAGCAGTCTTTCTAACGAAGTTTTGAAAACTATATAAAATAAAATAGGTTTTTCGTATTTTGTATTGTAAGAAGTAAAATATAAAATACATTGTTTGTAACTGTATTTTATTTTCTTTTTCTTGTAACTGTACATTGAGAAGTATTTTTATTTTATTTTTAAAATTAAAAATTAATAATTGTATTTTAAATACATAAAATACATCATCAAATTGAGAATTGCGCTTTTAAGTTAGGTAGCAAGGCTGATCGTTCGTACAAGAACTAGCCAATGAAAATTGGGCATAAACATTTTTTGAGGTTCGTAGTGCTAAATTGTTAATACAATTATTTTTGGCAATAAAACTGGTAAGTAGCTCTATTATGTGTGGGTGAACCCAAAATAAATTTCTTTAATAATAAATTGATTGAGGAACGGGTATTGTATAATAGCTAATTGCCAAAAAGTTTGGTTTGAAATTAATATCTATGTAGCCTATTTATTTGTTTGTTGGTCAATTATAACTTTTTTAATAAATTGTTCTTTAACAAAAAATGTTGATTGAATAAAATATTTTTTCCTCAATTGATTGCTTTAAAACTAAATCTATTGTGCTCTACTTTCATAACTGCTTTCCTTAAGAAATTATATATATATATATATATATATATATATATATATATATATATATATATAATTTATAAAGCAAATTATACATGTTTTGTAGGAATCCTTTGTCCTTTGTAAACGAGGTACAATAGACAAGATTATTTTTATTTTATTTTTTTGTATTTTAAATAGAAAATACGTAATATTTTTGTATTTTAAATATTTTTTCTATAAGTGTCTTAAATACATTGTAATTAATATACACTCTATTTTAAAAACACAAAATACATGATATCTTAAATACAGTAATTTAAAATAACAATTAAAATGCATTTTGCCTAGGTCTCGTTCCAAGAAAGTTGCGAGGTACGTTTTACATTCGAATTAAATATTCTAATTTCAATCGGAATTAATATTTCCATACAGCTTAGTGAAGGAAACTAGCGCATACAGGATTTAATTTTTTTTTGGGGGGGGGGTGGGGAGGAATCAGCCCGAAAGCTTTTATATATATATATAAAGATTATTACTTTGGGGGAATAAGAAATAAACCATCTATATAAAATGGTGTTTACTTGATTCTTGAAGTGCTATTAAATGTACAATAATTACACGAACAATAATACTTTTAGAGATAATTGTTTAGTATCTGTTTCATAAGACATTATTATATTTTACCGTTTTTTTGGGGGAGGGGAGTGGGAGGCTTTAGCCCAAAAACACCCCTCGTAAATCCGCCTGTGGTGAAGGTCAAATCCTTTGATCAATTTCGTAACCAAAAATATTTTACTTTTATAATCTTTATGCAAATCTGAAATCATAGGTTGAGGTAGACCTGTTAAAAGTGTATTTTAACAATAATTTTAAAATATACAGTATTTAAAATACCAAGCATTTTGTTTTTAAAATAAATTGAATTTAATTACAAAGTATTGAACATGTTTACGGAAAACTTATTTCAAATACAATATACCAATACTACTTTGTACTTTAATTAAAAAAAAGTAAAATACCAATAGGAAATACTTATGTCTCCTGAACTGGAGTATTATAACTATTTTTTTAAGAAATAGGTTTATATAAGCGAGGAAGGGAGCTGGAAGATGAAATAAGAAGACAGTTGGATGTAATTTAAAGAAAATAATTGGGAATAAATTATTATTAACATCTCTACACCATTATGAATCTATTTTATATATTACTCCTTAAAATGCAAAAAAAAATATGTATTTTATTTTATATTTTAAAATGTAAACCAATAACTTCCTGTCCTACAGTTTCCTTTAACAATACTCCACTTATCCCTGTTAAGCAAATCCGCTACCTAGGACTCCACCTGGACAAATGACTAACTTGGAATCCTCATAGCAGATTGAAACGAGAAGAAACAGCTCGACGTTTCCGATTACTTCAGCACTTACTAGACAAACGCTCTAAACTTCCATTTAATTACAAAAGCCTCGTATAAATGACTATAATAAGGCCTATTTGGACTTACGGAGTTGAGCTATAAGGCTCCACTAAACCATCGAATTCCTCTCGTATCCAATCCTTACAATCCAAAATCCTTCGTAAAATCCTCAATGCTCCCTACTTTGTTACAAATAAAACCATCCATAATGACCTTAATGTTTCTTATGTTTCAGATATGGACCAATCCAGATACCTGTCCTTCCATAATGAAGTTCAGAATCATCCCAACTCTCTCGTTTCTAACCTTGCTTCCTCTTCAATTCCTGATAACACTCCGAGGCGTCTGAAAAGAAGATGGTATCGAGTTCTCCTAATGTAGACATATCATTAGAGTGCTACCACTTGGTAGTTACTCAACAAGTGTTTTCACGTCATTATATCCATATGTTCAAATTTACTGAATGTATTTCTTTAATACAGTTGTAAATATCATTAAGAAATAATTAAAAAAAATATTTTAAAATATATTACTTGAAATAATCCACACTCCTTTTTTGATGTAAGAACGAAGATTAATGTATTATCTCTAACAGTCAATAACAAGACATGATTTTTAATGTATAAAATATAGCTTAATTTTTTTTTCTCGAAGATTTATTTCATTGAATGAAAATAAAAAAAAGTAGGTTGACAAAATTTAATGATGTAGGAATGATACAGCCTTGCCTCTTCGTAATATAAGCTATTAGGAAAGTCTGTCTTGTCTCTATCTCGCTGGTGCGAATTTCACACTAATTGGACAGATTTAAAGGCCTCCGGGGTGCAGTAGAATCTAACCAAGTTGTCTTATTGGTCCTCCATAATATACTGAATTATAAAGATGTTCACAGCAGGAATGAAGGAAATCCTTCATTCGATCCATGCTAGTTAGAAATTTTTAATGGAATGATCAAAACGGAAATATTAATATATAAAGAGATGAGCTAGGAAGAGAGAGATTACCTTGTTTGTTTACGCGTTTAGACTAGAAATGAACAGCATAGACTAGAAATGAACTATTATCACAAAAAGTGCTTCATGTATGTATTAAAAATTTCATAATAATATTACAAGTCACACCATTACTGCGGAATAGGATAGCTTTCGCGAATGAATGTGACCTATTTTACTCTCTGGATTGATGGAAGGATGAGGAATTAATGTTTCTAGTAAGGACAGTCGTTTCGAAACGTATTGCTACAGTTCCCATCTTAAGAGTCAGTATAAAGGAATGCTTTAATAAAATTGATTGCCCTTAAATGTAGCAGAATGTATTAATATTCAATAAAGAAAGTAAAAATTAAATAAATAAATAAAATTGATAGCTATGAACTGTACAGATACAAAATGAAACTTGGTATGAGGGTTTAATGAAAAGAATTCGATCTAGACCTTACAAGAGTTATTTTTTAAAATGTACAGCGGTTTATTGAATAGTAAAAAAAAACAAATAATAAGTAATTGTATTAATATAAAAATAAGGGATTTTTTTACCTATGTATCGCAAGTTACTTTTTTTCAATTATTTAGAACTGTTACGGATTTTTCAAATCCACACGATTTAATAACTTATTACGATTGTACTAATGAGGTTATAACCTGAATCATAAATATAATTAATAACATAAATTTATTGAGAGTGTGAAATTAAAAAATATGAACTTCTGATAATTTTTTAAAAATATATTTATTTAGAAATATAATAATCTGCCACGTAGACAATAATTATAGTGATATATGAACACATTCACACCATATATACAGAAAATATAAAATTAACAAAAGTAAAATAATAATCAAAAACTATGTAAAATAAAAAAAATAAAATAACCTAAAGATAAGTAAATTAAAAAACATAAAAACACAAATAACATTCATTCAGCACAAATAAAGGGCATCAAAATGATGATTAAGAGAGGAATATTACACAGAAAAAGGCAATGTTCCCGTGGACAGTACATCAAATAATACTGGCAATTAGAAACTTTTGGTCTCCTGAAGATTAACATCGTTAAATATTTAAAACATTATTCTCAAAGTTTAATAACTGTTATTTTACAAAAAGTAACTGTTACTAAAAGTGACTGGTGATACTTGAGTAAAAAAAGACCCAGAAATAAAAATCTTAAAATACAATACAACAGTTTTTTGCTGCAACGTTCTCTTTTCCGGCTCTCAGGAGCGATATATTTTGACGAATGAGGTATCAAACGAAGGGGTATTAAATGGAGCAGTGACGAATCATAGTAACATCCACCCGAAATTTGAGGAAAAAAAGTTACGAATGAAAAGAAAATTTATTTGCGAATTACTTAAGAAGTATACACTTTTTTCTTGATTAGACCCGTTATTATTTGAAAAATTGATAAATTTGATAAATTTTATTTGAATATTTACAAAGATATAGTCATTTGTAATTTATGCATTATTGCTTCTAATATTGTTTTCAAAGAAGTGTAATAAAATATTAATTATCATTTTTACACGTACTATTTTCGAAAACTACATAATTTGTGAAATTTATATTAAAGGATAACTCTAACAATTTTTAAGATTAAGTTATTGCCTTTTATAGCCCTAAAATGTACAGTTTTGCAGTTACCGTTTGAGCCCAATCTTATACCTGGGATAGGAAATCTTGATGGCATTGTCGTCATGGATTCCGATTCATATAAAATTTTTTATTTCCATCTCTCAGTAGTAACAAATCGAGTGCACCTCCAGTTGAAAAGAATAAAAGAGATCAGCCTAGCATGACTACGAATCGGACACTCAAGCCTAACACATGAACACCTATTGACAAAGGCATCTCCTGAGTTTTTTTCTTGCGTGGTAAATATCACGGTGATGCACACCTAGACTGAGCGTTATGACTATAAAGTACATCGGGATGAAGTGGAGTTGGAAAATAATATTGCTGAAATTTTGAAAAAGAACACGAAGATGGTAAACAATTGTTATTTGTTTTTAAAAAAAAAAACACAACTAAGTAGCAATGTCTTCATAACAGGAAAAGTATACAATTTATGGTGGATTAAATCCATGAATAATTAAAAGGTTATAAAATTTCCAGTAAAAAAAAAAAAAATATCGGAATGGGACCATCATGAGCAAAGATAGAGACTACGGTAAGCTGTATAAAACTTTTGGTTTATTATTAAGATTTAACAATATTTTAATTCAACCAATAAACGGAAAATGTATTCCTCCACATAATAATAGATTTTCTTAACATATTTCAGTACTATTTTATCAATTGTTCACTGACCAATATTTTATGAGAATTCTTCGTACGGGTCAGCTAGTATAACTATATTATACAAACTGTATTAGACATTTATTCTTCTCATGTATGTGGAAGATTAATCATTGAGAAGATGGAGAAATAAAAGATGTTTTTAATGCGTTTAGGCTGGCGGGATCAAATTAACGAATATATAATTCCAAAGAGACAGCAGGAAATTAATGAGTAAGGGTAGACAGATCAGTAGATTGGGGTCTTGCATTTAATATGTGGATGGAAGAACGCAAGGTGAGGAATTCAAGAATAGTGGAACATTTTTTCGTTCCAAAAACATGTACCCAGAATTAGGAAAAAGCCACTCGGCTTACCAGTGAGAGACGTGAGAACGTTTTGAAACACTGATTAGTGAATCTTCATATACTAGGCATCTCTAGAGAAAGTCAGAATAATTGAGGAGCCTAGAAAATGATGGAAGCTTCGGAAAAACTGATCAATTCCTAACTTGGGGAAACAATATTTCCCAATCCGAAAATCCATCTCAATTCCAAAAAGCTGTTTGAGGATTGAGATGGACTTTTTCCGAAATATGATAATCCCAAGTAAGGTATTAATTGAAGGTTACAACTAGATTTTTTATTATAAAGTTTTGGAACTTATAATTGAAGTATAGGACATTTCTTTAGATAGGGACTCGTGGTGTAGAGTGTCCAGTAAAAGATATTTTAAATGGATTTCGATTCTCAAGCTATCATGAATGTATGATCAACTCCTAAACCGATTCGTTCCGCTCGATCATGGTGTATGAGTGTATAATTAGTAATAATTACGTAATAAGGAGAGATATTTGGCTCAAGTCAAAGTAATTATGATATAACTTGTATAGAAATTATTAGAGTAATTCATCAGAATGTGTGGAAGGGATTAGAGGTTTACTTGATATGATAGAAGGGTATTAACTATTTGGCGAAAAAGGGGGGCATATTACATTAATAGAGTCGAAATAAGATAATAAAGCTAAAGGAAAAGGATACATTAATTATCTCACCAATTTAATTTAAAAAATAGAGACTGTGTAATTAGTCTGAAGGGTAGCGAATTGAGTAACAAAAATGATAACAATGGCGAAAGATAGATATAAAAATAATAACTAATAAAATAAAAATAATACTCTACGAATGAGAAAACTGAATAACTGGTAATTTTTTTTTTCTGCAAAGATACTGTAGAGCTTGTACAGACAAGCTAAATAGAAAAATAAAATTGTATTTTATCCGGATGCTGGACAATCAGTGAACACTTAAATCAATCAATCAAAAATCAATCAACAAAAGTAATCAACGTAAGCAGGAGTTAAAGTCAAAGATTATTTTAGAATTATCATTAGATTACAGTCAGGAAATTATGGTAATCAACACAGGAACATTGATTAGACATAATTATAATCACATCTGTATGTTGTCTAACATGCATACACTATACATCAAATAAAGGGCGTGAACATATACTAATTCTAGATTAGTAAGAAATAAATCGTACATATAAAAAATAATAAGAAAATAGATAGATGGAGTGATAGAAAAAGCACGAGATCCTTGGAATATACGTAGCGAAAAACACAGCTATCGTATGAGAAGTGATTTGAAACATCTGTTCAAGTGCGTGAATAATAAGAATAAAAACATAGAACATTGTTAGAACACTGTTTTGTAAGCTGGGAGCTATCAAACAGGGACATGCCGAATTGAAGGTACCAATTCCAGACAAATATTCAGAATACAGATCTTATAGATCTCAAGATAATTATATATTTCATTACAACAATAAAAACCTAATTTGTGAATACGCACCTTAGTCAGGGGAAGTTTCAAAAAGGTACATTTAGGGAAGGAATTCCAGAAAGTAGTAGAGCGGACAGGAAAGGATTTTTTTATTAGGACAGATCTATGAAAAGGGGTATAAAGATGAGAAAGTCGAGATCTTTTGGCAAGAGAGTGGAGAGCAGACTTAGATTGGACCTACAATTAGAGAAGATTGTAGGCATAGGAAGGCCGATGGTTTTCGACAAATTGATAAATGAATGTGCCAACAAACTACGGTTTTCGTTAGGAGAGAAAGAGCCACTTAAACAGTGTAGTAGGAAGATGCACGGGAACGTCTCGGGGTCCAAACACGAATCTTACAAAATTATTCATTAGTATTGTCAGTCTGTCCCCGAGAAGTCACCATACCTATACCAGCAGTAGTCAAAATCGAGAAAGGGACCAGGAGGAAAAAACTTGGAGTCTGAGTGTAAGTTTGGTTGTAGTTGATGTTGGAAGCGATGGAATAGTTTGAGGGTAGAAATTGACCGTTGGATGATGAGGGATATATGATGATTCGAGGAAAGGGTGTGATCAATGACAAAGCCTGAACTTTTAAATGAGGAGTAGAAGATGATGGGTTGGTCATTTAGGTTGAGTGTGGAAATTTGATGTTATATCTTATATGAGACATGGAACCAGGGGTCGAAACTTTATTAAAAAGTGGAAAAAAGTTACACTTTAACAGTTTCTGTGGAACCTTTTTAGGAGAAAGTTCATAAAAAAAAGTCCTAAGAAACCTTTTTGTGATAAGGTTCCAGATTTATGGTTTCTAACTTTTATTTATTAAGGTTCATAAAAAAAGTTCCATGTAATGGAAAATAAACAGTAAATGATAAACAGTACTTAGATTAGAGTTATAATTTGTGCTAAATGTTGTTGGAATAACAAAAATAATAATAACAATAACAACAACAAAAATTGTATTTGGATTAACCTTCGACAACTTGGAATAACCTTCGATCAAACACTTTCCTGGAAAAAACATGAATCCAATATTTCCCGCCGTACCATTTCTACTCTAAAACGTCTAAATTATTCTTGCCACCTATTTCCATTTGAAACCCATAGACTCCTAGTCACTTCTTTAATTTTTCCCCACTTTGACTATTGCTGTTCGGTATATGGGGGTGTCTCTGGGGATCTCGAGGCGAAACTAAAACGTTTAATAAATTGCTTTGTAAGATTTATCTTCGGGATACTCTGTTTCCATTTTTATGCAGAGTTGAAGTGGCTTTATCCTTCCTACCGTCGTAAATATTTCCTGGCATCCTTCCTCTTTCAAGTTATCCAATCACACCGTCCTTCATACATCTCTGAGCTCCTTCAATTCAAATCCTCTGTTCGTTCCCGTGATACTCGTTCCCCGTCTTCCAACTTATATATAAGGGTCCACCGAACCGCTGCTTTCGACAGATCTTTCATTATCCGATCCTCATCCCTATGGAACTCCATCCCTTCTCACATTCGGCAACCTAATACCCTTCCTACCTTTAAATCCCGCCTGTTCAATCATTTCTTATCCATCCAGTCCCCATGAAATTGTAAATAGATACTAATGTAAATATGTATATAAATTATTAGCTCGTTCTTCATTATTTTAACTTCATCCTTTTTATTTAATTTTTAATTATTAACTGATTAAAATTAGAAAGTAACTTATAATTTTTAATTTTATTACTATGACTGTTTAATTACTCTGTATCTTTATTTATGTATCTCTGAGGCTCCTTAGCCCATATTTATGTCTTCTGTATTATTCTAAAGGGACTCGTCCCAGAATAAATAATGTATTATTACTATTGAATGAATTACACATGATTCTAATGTGCCGTTTGTTTGAAAAGCTATGAATAAAAGTCATTTTTTAGATCAAATTTTAGGCGAAAACGACAAAACTTTTCTTTTACCTTTTTTAGGTAGAAAAGTAATAAATTAAAACGTGTGTAGAAAATAGAATACGCTGTATCATTGCTAATAATGGTTCAATTCCGATGATTATTTTTGTTTTGTTGGTAATTTAATTACCTTTCAAAAGTTTCATTATACATTTTACCATATAATATGTACTTAGCGAGTTAGGCCCGAAAGATTTTTCTTTTCTTTACAACTTTTTTCCCTAAATTCTCTCGGGACTTCAGTCCATATACGAAAGTTGAAAGGATGATTATTAGAACATTATAGGAGAGTTTCATAAAAATCGTTAGAGCCGTTTTCGCGCTACGGTCTAGAAAAAAATATGTTTTTCACTTACTGGGCAGGAAGCACCCAATTTGTGTCACAGGCATTAGCAGCCAAACCCCTATAAAATAAAAAAAGAAGCAACAAAATCGGTTCACTTGTTCCCGAGAAAATCTTGGCACAGACCAATGGCTAAAAATGTGTTCAGACCTTAGAGGGCTCTGAAACGTTAAGACCCGTCGAAAACCGCAGATCGGAAATTTGACCCGATTGAAATTCTCTCCTTACCTAGTATAGGTAGGAAAATAAACAAGGAAAGAGAAAGAATGAGAAAATATATTT
The DNA here is from genome assembly GCA_928085145.1 of Nezara viridula. Classification (NCBI taxonomy): domain Eukaryota; kingdom Metazoa; phylum Arthropoda; class Insecta; order Hemiptera; family Pentatomidae; genus Nezara; species Nezara viridula. Next base: position 115,018,397 of record OV725078.1, read on the forward strand.
ATTATTCGATAGTTTACTATATTTTTATATTATAACACGTGTCTTCAACTACATCCGTATTATATTTTTTAATAAATCCATGGCTTTTAGAATTAGATTAACTCTCACTAATTTCCGATTTTAGATACCGTAAGATGGGGTAATTTTGGGACCGGGTGAGTAACTTTGGGACAGAAGGTAAAATTTAGTTTTTGATGATTCTTTGGTGGATTCACTGAGTTGGTTCAGTCTGCAAGAACGTGCTTTGTGTAAGTATGCATTGCGCTACTACCTTGCGGCAGTTTGAGAGCTCTGGTTAACTACACTCCTGCAGTTAGGTTTCATTTATTTCTATTGCCTTTTTTTTTCATAATTCTTGTTTACATAAACCCTTCGTTTGTGCCTCAAGAGTAGTGTGCCGCAAGGTGGTAGCGCAGTACATGCCTACACAAAGCACGTTTTTGCAGACTGAACCATAACAGTTCATCCACCACGGAATCGCCACAAACTAAATTTTACCTGCTGTCCCATAGCTATCCACCCGATCTTAGGGTATATATTTATTTTTTATTTTCTAACAGGCTTATTTGCTTATAGTTGATATAAGGATTAATCAGTTAATTTAAAAAAAAATCCTAGTAGTCATTAAAATGAATATAGATGAAAATTTAGATATTCTTTGTTTTTGGCAATGATGACTTCCAATTAAACAGCAATAAAATTTATTTGTTGTATTTCGAAATTACATGTTTACGTTTCAGGATATTTACTCCCATCTTCAGAACTATAATTCCAATGTTTTTTTGTTATTCGTGGCTTAAATCTAATGTGCTCCATTGTCAGGTTATAAATTCATGTTATAATTAATTAGTATATAATACCCCAAGCATCATCATGCTTTTAGACTTTTTTTCGGCAGACACCCAATAATTAGTCTAAAAGCATGACGATGCTCTGGATATTATATACTAATTTATTATAACATGAATTTAGAACCTGACAATGGAGCACATTATGATTTAAGCCATGAATCAACAAAAAAAACATTGGAATTACAGTTCTGAAGATGGGAGTAAATATCCCGAAACGTAAACATGTAATTTGGAAATATAACGAATAAATTCGATTGTTGTTTAATTGGAAGTCATCATTGCCAAAAACAAAGAATAACACACAACTTTCCAGAAAAAAGATAATTTAGATAGTTTGACAATATTTAAATAGTATTATATATGATAATATTATGGATAGTGTAGTGGGAGGTTCTATAAGTATCTTTATTTATTACCAGTTTTGCCTCAAACTAATAATCCTGCGATTGAATCACAAGAAGATTTGCTGTGGACAAAAAAAAAATTGGATTAAGGATGTGATCAGTAGTCTGGTGGAGTAATGTTGTTGTTTATTGGGTCCCGCGGTTTTATGTCCTCCGCCCGGGGAAGGGAGAGTAATCCTACAGGTTTCCAATCTATTTTAGAGAAGAGGGAAGGAGATATATTCGCCGGGGTCATCACAGAATGAAAAACAACACAGACCCGAATCGAGCCAGGACCACCTATTTGCTCGAGTATGTCAGAGTAATGCCACAACGCCATTGGTTTACGATTGAGCATTAGCGTTATCTACGTGACACAGCATGTCGGAATTATTAGACAGTTTATTGTTACTGTTGTTTGAACTTCATCAATTTTGCCTAACTCCGATGACATACAAGCAGTTATCACTTTATAATCCGAACGTTTTCAAAATTAATCAATCACTACAAAATGACTGAAAATGGAAGCGAAAAAATATTTCAGGTAGTTTTTTTTAAATATCATTATAAACTTTCTTTTTCTTTTTGTTTTCGTTTCTAATTAAACAAAGCGTAGATTAAACAAACCGGAACTGCTGCACTACAAGAAATTTTCTTATCCTATGGGAAAATTTTAAAACTTTTTGAAATCTTTTAATCCTATGTTAAAAAAAAAAGGCTATGCTTTAAAAGTTTCCTAGTTAAACAAATTATCTACTACGTAGAAAAAAAAAATCTTGGAGAACATAAAATAAAGACAAAAGATTGTAATTAAAACTAAGCGTTTATAAGTTGACTTAGCTAAAAAACCTCAATAACAAATAACTAGCTCTTTTAAACCGACTTAAATAAGCTTTTTTTAGATTGCACTCCTAATTAAGAGGCTTCACCACTAACCCGCTTTAAGTCCTCTTAAGAATACTTAAACGTCAGATCTAACCCCTCCCCACCCCCCTTTACCCTCCCTGACAATAAATCAATGAAGAAGAAGAAAATAATACAGGAAAAATTTACATAGTTTGAACCAAAATTCATGTCCAATCAACATTTTGTATGTTTCCATTTTTTTTTTGTTTTTACTATTGCTCATCAATTTTTTTTTTTCAAAATCCATAACGACTTTATGTTCAGAAATAACGACGGTAGTCGGATAATAATTTTAAATAATTTATGAATAATATATTAATTTTGGTTTATAATTTTTATCCATAATTAATGTTGCCCAAAATCGATCTTGGTATTGCACTTTGTAAGACTAAGACCAAGAGTGACTAACTGTTGCAAGACCAAGACCAGGACTGGTAAAAAAAAAATCGATTTTTTAAAAATAACAATTAACGCAAAATAGTTACTAATACTTAAAAATCTTAGTTGCTATATGTTAATAAATGGTATAACTAATATACTTTTGCATTTAACTCCTCTAATTTTTCATTCAGGCTTAGTTAGGTTTCTGCTATCTAAAAAATTACAGTAATATCTCTATAATAATAAGTTAACAAGTAACTGCAAGAGTTTCAAGACTCTAGCGCAAGACCAAGACCATGACCAAGACTGAGTTTGCAAGACCGAGGCTCATATCGGTCTCGCATTTGGGCAACACTGTCCATAATACCATCAAAGCCATCGACGAAAAGTATATACGGGATATTCTTGGTCAAATATGATGCCCTTTCCACAAGAAACTATGTTCTAAAAGCATTTCGATGGCTTAAAAAATATATATAAGGCACTGAGAGTCAAAAATTGAATTAATCACAAAAAAAAATATTCATATTTTTTATATTTAATATTTAAAGAGAAATAACAAATACTTGCATTTTCCCTCACTTGTTGTTTTAGTCGAATGTAAATGTTTCTGTTTGAAAATGAAATCAATTGAACGTATCAATTAAAACTATAAATAAATTAACGTAAATTATAGTGATAATTTGATTTTTAAAAAACACAATAATTGTTGTGTCCAATTGTATGCTTTGAGGTTGTTATATTTCTATTCTTCGTGCTAGTGACTAATTTTTAGTCGAAGAATAATCAGTTAAAACAGATACACAGTTTTTTATGCAGGGTTTTCTTGCAGTTGAGATAAACGAACCTGTTCGTGGTCGATCGACTTAGAAAACAATTTAACAAATGAAATGTCGTCAAATTAATACTTTTTTTTTTTTTTAATCAAAAGTAAGCGATTTTAAGCATGCAGATATTGTAAAAAAATAGCAATACGCGATTGTATATCTTGTTATTGTTGCATTTCTGTTCTACATGCGTGCTAATTTAGAGGAATGGTTATGCTAAATGTCTAATTTTTAATTTAAAAGTTAGCTGCGACTGTTGTACGGTGAACTGATTCAGGTAATCAAGCGAGACAAAAGTCGAATTATAAATAGTGAATATTTTTGAGGAAAATGACATAAAATGTGTGTTTATACATCGGTGCAGTTAGGAAAAGGAGAATATCGAAAAAAAACAAAGAATATGAGTAAACATGATTAGAAACAATGAAAGTAGAGAGCTATCTATCCAGTTGTAGGTTACGTATAGTGTTGCCCAAATGCGAGATCGAGACGAGTATTGGTCTTGCAAACTCAGTCTTAGTCATAGTCTTGGTCTTGTGCAAGAGTCTCTCAACAGTCTTGCAGTTACTTATTAGCTTGTTACTATAGAGATATTACGGTATTTTTTTAGATAGGAGAAACCTAACTAAGCCCTAATTAAAAATTAGAGGAATTAAATACAAAAGTATATTGGTTATACCAATTATTAACACATAGTAACTTTTTTGCCTTAATTTTTATTTTAAAAATTGATATCGGAGTTGAGCTCTGGGGCTCCACTAAGCCATCGAATTCCTCTCGTATCCAATCCTTACAATCCAAAATCCTTCGTAAAATCCTCACAGCTCCTTACTTTGTCACAAACAAAATCATCCATAACGACCTTAATGTTCCTTATGTTTTTGACCAGGCCCAATCCAGATACCTATCCTTCCATAACAAACTTCAGAACGATCCTAACGCTCTCGTTTCTAACCTTGCTTGCTTTTCGATCCCTGACAACCCTCTGAGGCGTCTGAAAAGAAGATGGCCTCGAGATCTCCTTTTCTAAATACATTTTTAGAGTGCTACCAGTGAGTAGTTTCTCAACAAGTGATTTCATGATATTATATTCTTTTGACCACATTTACTGAATGTATTTTTACCAGTAAAAAAAAAATTGATTTTTTTTTACCAGTCCTGGTCTTGGTCTTGCAACAGTTAGGCGGCCTTGGTCTAAGTCTTGCAAAGAGCAAGACCAAGAGCGATTTTGGGCAACACTATTTACGCATCGAACGATGTTTCTAAATATTATGCTTATCCAGATTCTTATCAGATCATTATAACAAAAAAATATAATTTGTAAATGCGCACCTTTATCGTATTAGATTTGAAAATAATTCTTGAGATGTAGAACCTTCCAAGCTAGCTTACATTCATACACTTAGTGGTATGAATATAATTTAAACCTACATAAAATTTTGAGATCTGAGAACATTGCCAGTCATTCAAATTTTTTAGCCCTTATCACCACAAATCTGGATCCTATTCATAGATAAAAAAAATTTTACACTAACAGAAATGTCAGTAGTGAAAAGGAGAGTGGAAATAAAGGCAAGCATATTTCATGAGCAAGTGACTGGAAGTAGAGAGCCTGGCTCAGTGAATATTTTAGTTCGAAGAACCAGGTCGGAGTGAGAGAGTTAAGAATTTACAGCCGATATCCCCCTTCGAAGTAAAAAAAAAAAATAAATAAAAGCCGCTTGCTTTTGTAAAGAAATCCTTTTATTATTCACTCAGAAATCGGGCATCATATCCATTATTGTTTACTTTTTTCTTTCTTCTGCCCCTGAGATTTATCCAAATGCATTTTTTAACACTTTGAAGTAGGAACAGAATGGACTGAGGGTGGAGGAACTTATAATTATTTTTATAATATTTTTTTTTTTACAAGATTACTCGTTTATTGATAAATATTACAATCTGTCTCAATAAAGGACATTTATAATAGAGTTCAGAGAGCACATTCACACCACATTTAAAAAATCAAAAAATAAATAAGGTCATTTTATAATATATTAGATTTATGAGTTTCACTGAGAGGTGTCCATCCCCTCCCCCCAAAGTCAATGGCGCAAATTCCCCCCTCCCTTTTCTTCCTAAATATTTTATTGCTCTCCTCTTTTTATTGTCAGTGCAAGCTAAAGTATAATTTTAGAAATCATAGGTCATATTAATTATACTTGCTGTGGTCCGTTATATGCTTTACTCTTGTCCCATGGTTGAAACTTTTCATTTCGAAAATTCACAACCCCCTCGAAATGTGCCCCCCTCAAAAATTCAAAACCCCTTCAAAATGTGCCCTCCCTCAAAAATTTTGGTTGCGCAATTTGCGCCATAAAACCTCCTTCTGGGCACCCCTGGTTTCACTCACCATCAAGTTTTTATAGAACTTTTATTTTAAAAAAACTTTTATTTAGAAGTCCTCTTCAACCAAAAAATTTTTCGAAGAACTAAATGTATATATATATATATATATATATATATATATATATATATATATATATATATATATATATATATATATATATATATATATATATATAATGATGATTGTAAAGGACTTTCTTAGCCACTCAAACAAAAGAAATGTAAATTTTATCTGTAACACCATTTACATTTTATTTGTCATTGGTAATGAAAAAGATTCAGTTTGATTTCCCATCAACGTCCATTGTTGATGTGGGAAATACATGAATGTAATTGGAGGACTTGAATGTTTGATTAGATATATTAAATTGATTTTATTCATTTATTTTATTTTTGGATTTTATTATTAGGTTGGATTTATAACATTATATTAATTTATAAGATTGATTTTTTTATTAGATTAGATTTATCTAATTGTTAAAAGCAACAATTTATAAATGGTTTAATTTCAATTTTGATGAAATTATTATTTACTAGTTCCCAGTTCTGAACTTTTTTAATATTAATCAAACATAAAAATTAATAAATAAATTGAAAATGATTATTTATTGAATTGGTTTATAGAGAAAAAAATATGGAGAAGATAAATTATTATTTTTAAAATGATGTAGAGATGGTTGACCGTGATATAATATGAGGAGTTGGTCACGGGATGCGGTCAAATAAATACTAAATTAAAAAAAAAAAGTATTTTTAATTATTATGCCGACGTTCCTACCCACCTTGTAGGTCTTCATCAGGGCTACAAAATATAAAAAGTAGATGGTGAAAATAAAATAAATGAATTATAAATAAATATTAAATCTACTTATAATTACTTATATCTACTATAATTACTTATAATTTACTTATATCTCTTACAATTTATTTATTTAATTTTCACCATGTACCTTTTATATTTTGTATCTTTTGTAGCCCTGATGAAGAACTCCAAGGTGGGTCGAAACGTCGGCGTAATAATTAAAAATACTATTTTTAAAAAATTTAGTATTTACTTAACCGCACCCCCTCGACCAACTTCTTCTTATATAATTTTTAAAAATAACTTTTGCTATAGATCACAGATAATTAACATTAATCGGCAGTGAATTATATCTTACGGGATTTTTTTTTAATTCATAATTAATTGATAAATAACTTTAAATTGAAGATATTCCTTATTATTCTCTTCTGTAATACTATTTTTGGATAAAACGGTAATCCTTTTCAATTATGTTACTTATCATGAAATTTATTTTCTTCTATATAGGAACTATATTTATTTTATGAGAAGGGGTGGTGGAGGGGTGCAGTTAAACAAATACTAAAGTTTTAAAAAATAGTATTTTTAATTGTTACGCCAACGTTTCGACCCACCTTGCAGGTCTTCATCAGGGCGTGGCATGTATCAACAGCTTCCTGCAATGCCACGCCCTGATGAAGACCTTCAAGGTGGGTCGAAACGTCGGTGTAAAAATTAAAAATACTATTTTTTTTAAAATTTAGTATTTATTTAACTGCACCTCTCCACCACCCCTTCTCATAAAATAAATATAGTTTGACCGCACCCCCCCCCCTAAATCCTTCTCATATTATATGACGGCCAACCATCTCTACATCATAATATATGTGGAACATAACGCTCTAATCTGACATAATATGAAATAATAATTTAGATGATGCTACTTTTATTTTACTTATTTTCAACAAAATTCACTTTGTTTTTTGCCAATATTTGGATTTGGTAACGACACCACACCATCGAATTGAAAAAAAAAACCGCTCTCATATTCCTCATCTTCATGATTCTCGAGACCCTACCCTTTTAGAAATTCGATGTTGATCGGAATAAATGGCGTCCAGTCAGACCCATCGGCGAGTAGAGGTATGGCGCTGACTCCAGACATATCGTCAGTTTTTTTTTTCTGAACGTGATTCATGTGCAGAGATTTATCTTTGTCTTTTCAAAATAAATAGTCTGTCCTGTATTTTGAATGATCAAAATGGAAGAACACCTGCGGCTGCCCTGCTGCAATAACTTTGATTAAGTTTTGATTTCATACACATATATTTATAATTACTTTCAATATACACCCCTCCCCCCTCTGTACTTAAAATGCTTCATGCAACTTTTCTGTTGTCTGAAACAGTGGTCTTCTTCGGTCAGCTCATTCAGGATGCATACCCCTTTCTCTTTCAGCAAAAAACGTGAATGTAATACTGTTAATTAATAGTTTGATCATCAAGAAAACCAGCGAAAATGCACAATCCCATGAATATTGAAAATAACAATTATCATTTTCTTAATTTTAATTTGCACATTCGAGCTTTTTTCGCTCTCGTTGGAGTTGGGCTATTACTGAGCATGAATTGGCGCCTTGTTTTAGGATAATAAATAAAAACTAAGATTCGTTAACCCGCGTTAAAAAAGAACAAAATTTAAGTCCGTTGAAGCTGTGAAAGAGAAAGTGGCACGCGTCCTGGAGGAGCTTACAGAAGATGACTTCCAGCGCTGATTCAGACAATGGAAGATTAGCATAGAGCGTTGTAGGGACAAGAAGAGGTGTTTATATTAAAGGTGATAACAAGTAAATTTGTATGAAATCAAAATGAGATGCTTGTATTTTAATAGTTAATTGCTGTTAACTTTTCATTGAATTTATAATACATTCAGCCTTATAAAATGAATTTATAAAGCCTCCTACAGTGCTACATCCTACGATCTCATGAAGACCTGCAAAGTTGGTCGAAACGTCGGCATAAAAAATTAAATAATACCATTTCTACAATTTAGTATTTATTTGACCGCAGCCCCCCGATCAACTCCTTCTCATATAATAAATTAAGTTCATTTATTTATCAATTTATTTTTTTGTCCCAAGAAGTCTTCCTTCGAAGTCCTATGCTGCCAATAAATTAAGTTTTACTGTCTGTTTCCCGATAAATATACAATTCATCAATTACAGAAGTATTATTTCTGTATAAATAAATACACTACATTAACCGCAAGATCATTAAATATTAATGATCTTGCGGTCAATTAGTACTAATGTAATCCATTTAATTATCTAATCTTTAATAATGATAGTTCAGAAATAAATTACTGGCTAGGTTACGTTACAGAATTGCCTTATTGATTTTGAGGATATACAGATAGTAATGCCTTCACAAAAATCACAATGACCGTCAGTTAAGTCGTCATACCTGTATAGCTCAGCAGTATCGTAGTAGCTGAAAATACAGTTTAAATTTGTAAAATCCTTTTTTGTAAAAACATTAATTACACAAATTTTTCTCAGGTATTATTTTTATCAAAATAATATAATTTTGATGTGTTAGCCAACGACTCAGCTACCTTGTAGGTTTTATTACATTTTTTGTTTATTTATTTATTTAAATATAAATATATCGGTTTTCAATTATTAAAGCTTAAGATAGCGTTTATCACAAAGAAGTAATGATTTATCAACAGAAAAAAAAAACGTATTGCTATATAAGGATGGAAGAAAATTAATATTGAACGAATTACTAAAAATTCTGATAAGAGTGCCAGAGCAGATCGGCCTAAAAGTAAATGAAGACAAAACAAAATATATGATAATAAATGCCAAAAATGCGACCCCAGTAACAGGATGGATCTCCGTAGAAGGAAAATCATTCCCGAGAGTAGAAAATTCAAATTCCTCGCCTCCACAATAACCTCACTAGCAACGGGAAGAAATAGAACAGCGGATAACTAGCGCTTTCATCTCCCTTTCAAAGGTATGGAAATTCCAAAAAATCTCGAATTAAGGGTGTACAATGCTATGATAAAGTCAGTTCTAATATATGACTATGAGACCAGACCTCTAACCAGCGTAGAAAAAAGTATTGAAAGATTTGAGAGAAAAATCTTCTCACGATAACCTGAGCGATCTGGGATCAGAGTACTAATGCGTGGAGAAAAAAGACCAATAGAGAACTGCTTACAGAAACTGGTCAATCAATATCCCATGATATGAAGGCACGTAGGTTAAGATGGGCGGGGCATGTAGCTCGCAGCAATCCATCTGGAAGCCTCTACGTAACAATGAGTGACCCAATAGAAGGCAAAACACCACGTGGAAGACCAAAAAGCAGATGGATAGATAGAATCAACGAAAATGCAATAGAGCTGCGTGCAGATAAATGGAAAGAAATAGCCCAAGACAGGCAGAGATGGATCTGGCTTGTTAAGCGGCAAAAGATCTACATGGTCTGTATTGCCAAAAAAAAAACAACTTGTAAATAATTAAAATTTATTATTAAAGGCTGATTACAAAAGGCAAGAAAAATATGATAAATCCATTTGATATCACCAAGAATATCATCAAAACCGTGTCATTTTTTGCAAAATATTTCCACACTACCGAAATCACGATACATAACAATACGATTCCAAACAGAAACAAGAAATGGAGGACGTTGGTTGTCCTCAACGCACCTGATTTTATCACTAGTAAAAGTTTATTTTCGTTCTTTGGTTGTTTAACCCCACATATTTGCGGTTGAAAAATATCGTTTTCGATAACTAAATTTAGATATAAATTATATCCATTTATTCCTTCAACATCTTTCGTGCATGGTCAAAGGCTGGGTAGAGTGGATAGAATTAATAATATCCCAATTTATCCATTACCCTATCCAGATTAAAAATGCCCCAATTCCGAAGATGTTCCTAAATAAAAAAGTTGTAAGTTACGATGAGATAAAGCTATTTACGAAGTCTTAGGCGGATGTTAATAATTTGATGAAAAGGGATCAGTACTACAGTTTATTAACTACACAATTAATAGGTGTGTCCCAGGATGGTCTCCTGATCACAGGATCGGTTCACGGCTGAAGCTGAAGCTACTGAATAAATAAATACCTACCGTAGACGGACTGGAATCCAAGATCTTAAGCATAGGAAGTCAGCTCCTTGCACATCGAGTAATACCGCTCCTAACGATTCATTTAGCAATTTTTATTTATATCAACTATATTTGAATGCGGCATCCCACGAAAGCAAATAAATTAATTATTAACATTTCTTTTTTTGGATCCAAAAATTTAATTAACATGATGTGACTATAATGTAATAATAATAATTGGGATTCGCATACTTTTTAGTATACTGGAGATTCCATAGAATGCACCTGAGACTATCTGAGCGAAGCAGCTGACGGCCTTGCCAGTCATTCCGTCATTATAGCCGGCAAGGTCACCCTATTTGTGGGGGTGGAAAATGAGGTCATAGCTACTTCTCTTCTATCATATTCCTTTCTACAATAGTTCGCTTTCTATTTCCCCTGAATAAGTAATACATGTTAGAATTGGTCATGAAACAGTTCCATTTTACTCATAAAATATTTCACAAATCTATCAACTCTTTTTAACAAAAAAAAAAAAAAAAAAATGAATGTTTCATTCTCAAGGGAATAATACATAAAAAAAGTCATAGTTTCATGTTGTAATTTTTTTTTAAAAGTCTGACGTTAGCTGTTAAAATAATGGTGAGGTAATAATTATTTTCATTGAGTTTGATGTGGCATTATTCGTCTCAACTGCAAACATTAAACAAATTTTTTTCAATTATCATAAGTTACGGAATGGACTTAATCCGTAACAAATAATAATAATATTAATTTAACTTTTATTTTAATGATTGAATTTGTTAAATATACCAATTGGTGAATCATGTATTGTATTGACGGTTCTCATGACTGAAAGGATAAAATAACAAAGCAATCCCTAGATAGCCAGGTCAAGCTATCTCTGATAGCTTGGAAATAGTTATCTAGAATCTACCGACTGGACACAAGAACCATTATCAAGAGTTAGAAAACAATAACCGATTTCAGCTTAAGAATATTAACTATCGATAACTCCCTTTGCCATCCTCTTCCGACTTCCCTTCACCCCCTTGCTATTCTTCTGTATATAAACCCCATGCTCTTCAGAAAAAATCACTCCTGAAGTTACATTCTTGAAGTCACACTCTTCACTGTAGGAGACCTGGAGTGAACTCGAGTAGTCAAACTATATATCCATAGTATATTACTCTGTATGTTAGATGCCATTAGTAACAGACATTATGAATAAAAACATTACTAATAAAGTCTTCACTTTCTCCGAATCGTTAACTATAGAAAAATGGGACTAATTCTTTTTGTCTGTCGTACAGACCACTTTTTATCAAATTATTAACATCCGCCTGAAACTTCGTGAATAGCTTGATCTCATCTTACCTCATAACGTTTCTTTACTAAACTTCTCGGAATTAGTGGGTTTTAAATCTGGAGATCGGCTAATTTAGCCTGTTTAATTGGGAACTTAAAAACTCAATGAACACTCGATTGCTTTCAAATTGAATCGTAACATACTTTGATAACAAAATCCATAAAAAATGTGGCATACAAAAATAATGCGCCGTTTAGCGTGACCTCCGTCCCTAATATGTCAGAAGGTTGCACCAGCGGATTCAGGATATAATTTTGGGGAGGCTTCAGCCCGAAATCTTTTATTTTATAAATATATATATATAATAACGATGAACGAAAAAAAAAAAATAAACCAACTATCTATATGAAACGGTTTTAAAGTGATTCTTGAAATCCTTTAAATTGTAATTACACGAACAATAATACTATTAGAGATAATCTTTCAACATTTTTTTCATAAAGTATGGTTATAATTCACCATTTGGTAGGGGGGAGGAGTGGTGGGGTGGAGTGGAGTGGGATGGTCTCCAACCGAAATTTTATAGGCCACTTTTTTTATCCAGTAAACAATGACCCAGCAATTGCATCCCAAATGCTTCAATCACACATCATAAATCTAGAAGAATGGTGTCAAAACTGGAGAATTAAAATAAACTCCAATAAATCCCACCAAATTACCTTTACCCTTCGTCGTAAACCAACGACTTCCTGTCCTACAGTTTCCTTTACCAATACTCCACTTATCCCTGTTGAGCAAATACGATACCTAGGACTCCACCTGGACAAACGACTAACTTGGAATCCTCATACTAGACTGAAACGAGAAGAAACCGCTCGACGTTTCCGATTACTTCAGCACTTACTAGACAAACGCTCTGAACTTTCCATTAATTACAAAAGACTTATATACTTGACTATAATAAGACCTATTTGGACTTACGGAGTTGAGCTATGGGGCTCCACTAAACCATCGAATTCCTCTCGCATCCAATCCTTACAATCCAAAATCCTTCGTAAAATCCTCAATGCTCCTTACTTTGTCACTAATAAAATTATCCATAAAGATCTTAATGTTTCTTATGTTTCAGATCTGGCCCAATCCAGATACCTATCCTTCCATAATAAACTTCAGAATCATCCCAACCCTCTCGTTTCTAACCTTGCTTTCTCTTCAATTCCTGATAACCCTCCGAGGCGTCTGAAAAGAAGATGGCCCCGTGATCTCCTAATGTAGTCATATCATTAGAGTGCTACCATTGGGTAGTTACTCAGCAAGTGTACTCATGTCATTATATCAATTATGTCCAAATTTACTTGATGTATTTATGTAATACAGTTGTAAATGTCATAAAGAAATAAAAAAAAAAAAAACTTTTTTTATCATTTATCTTACGATTCAGGTGGGGAGCGAATGGATATTTATGAATTTTTAGTACATTATTTAAATAAAATAAAATAACTTTGTATTTTACGATAAGATGAAGCGATTCCCGAAGTTTTAGGTGAATGTTAATAATTTGATGAAATGGAATGGAATTAATTATCACTATTTTTTTCCAAAACCTTCATAAAATATTTCAATGATGACTGAATTAAAATTTGAAATTTTTACCGTGAAAATCATAAATATTTATTTCAATAGACCGAAAACCAAATATTGTTAGGTAATTATGATATATTAATAAAATCTTGCTATATTAGTTAAATCTCCTATTTAAAAAAAAAATATTTATTTTTTTTTTATTCCATTAAATAAAATGTTTATTGTGTGAATGAATACTGTAGCCCTAGTATCAATACTCTTACAGTATGGCAGACTGTATTAAAAATCAATAAAGTCATTAAATAAAACTAAAAATATAATATTAGTTGATTATAAACATATATGGGTACAGTTTTTTATTTTATTTTTTTTAAAACGGTAATAAGTATGGAAGATAAAGGAAAAAACTACTTGATATGAAATTATGTTTAAGTGATCTTTGAATAAAAAAAAAAATAAAAAAAAATGAGCTGTAATTACAGGAACAATGGTGTTACAGATAATTTTTTTATGTTTCCTAATACGTGCTTATATTTAGTAGCTGTATATGCATTTTAATTTAAAAAATAGGATATATTGTGTGTCTGTTGAGTATTTAGCTAAGACCACTCATGGAAAAACAATATAGACCAATGAAAAAAAAAACTATTTATTCATTTTGAGGAGTGGGCTTCAGCCCGAAAGCCTCTCCCATTCCCTTAGAGATCCGCAATTGCTTAAGTGGAAGGAAGGGAATCAAGTATTTTTTTAAAATTTAATTCAATACAAGAGATTTACCTTCAATTTATATTGAAATTTGTAACATTCTTTCTTTCTCTGACCAAAGTTGTTCAACTTTTGCGCTGGAGAATATGATAAGAACTACTCCACGTGAAAATGGAGGGATGTACGTCAGAATGAGTCTTAAAATCTATGGATATGCAGATGTCATAGCTGGATAACGGATGTATAATGAGTAACACGCCAAGACTCTGAAGACAAGCAGAGCAAATCGGCCTGCAATTAAATGAAGGCAAAGCAAACTAAATGTTAAGAAGCTGAAAATTCCACCCCAATAATATGATCTGCAGAGAAGAAAAATCTTTCCCAAGACTAGAAAAAATCAAATACCTGAATTCCTCAATTACCTCAATGAATGACTAACGACCGGAAATAGACCAGCGTATAACGAGTAAACAGAGCTTTCTACTCTCTTTAAAAGGTAATCAAATCTGGAAAAATCCCAATAAATCTCAAATTGAGAGTGTGCAATGCTACAATAAAGCCAGCACACTAGAGAATAGTATTAATAGATTAGAGAGGAAAAGCCTCCGCAAGATAACCGGAGCAATCAGGGACGAAAGTATTAACGCAGGGAGAAGAACTTTTTAAAGAATCTGGTCAATCAATATCTCAGCATTTGAAGGCAAGGAAGTTGCGATGGAGGGTACATTATTATTTTCGTATAGCTCGGAGCGGTCCATCAGGAAGTCTTCACACAACAATGGATGTCTCAATAGGAAAGAAACCTCGTGGAACACAAAACACCAGATGGAGAGATGACGTCCAACAAATTTGTTACAGAACTGCATGGAATAATCCGGAAAGCCATATCCAAAGATAGGCAGAAATGGAGAAGGCGGGTTTAGACGGTCAGTGATCTACAGGGTCTATAAGGTCAACAGAAAAAAATTTTGTTGGATTAAATAAAATTAATTTTTAAGTAATGAGCAAATATTTTTCATTAGATTTGCTTTATTTTACATTAGGTTTCAAGGAGCGTTTATTTTTTGGGTACAAACAACTTTCAACGATGTCCAATAAATAGATCCGATCGATAATATGAATAATTTATGTATTAAAATTACATGCATTCGTTGTTTTCTATTCCTTATTTAAAATGAGATTTACCCAAATGGATGGTCTGGATATGGATTTTACGTTTTCAATTATTTGAGTAAGAGGACAATAATATTGCTGATATAAAACAATTAATGATTAATTCCTTTGACTTTAAGAATCTGAATTTATTTTTAATACTTAAAAACTTTATTTACTCCTTCCTTGGTAGTGTTGCCCAAATGCGAGACCGAGACAAGTCTTGTCTTGCAAACTCAGTCTTGGTCATGGTCTTTGTCTTGCGCAAGAGTCTTTCAGTTACTTATTAGAATATTACTATAGAGATATTACTATAATTTTTTAGATGGAGAAATCTAACTAAGCCCGAATGAAAAATTAGATGAGTTAAATGCAAAAGTATGTTGGTTATACCAATTATTAACATATAGTGCCTAAGATTGTCAAGTATTAGTAACTATTTTGCCTTAATTTTTATTATAAAAATCGATTTCTTTTACCAGTCCTGGTCTTGGTCTTGCAAAGTACAAGACCAAGACCGATTTTGGGCAACACTACACCTTGGAGTGAAGTCAATATACGCTATGCTTATTTCTTTTTTTATAATAATGTATTTTTTTTATAAAATTATAAATGTCAAATAATATCAATAAAGAATAAGAAATAATGAGCCAGTTGTTTGTATAAACGATATTAAATAAATTTATATTAGGATGAAAATAAAGTCGGGCGCCATTTAATTAAAATTTTAAATTCCGGAGATTTCCAGACCATCACACTTTTTTTAATAAACTTAACATCTTTCTATGTCTCTCTCTTTCTCTCCTATCATGAGCTTTTGCATATTTTTTATAGAATGAGTCAAAGTCCACTATACACTTTTTTTATTAATTGGTCCAGTTGAATGTTGTGTTGCAATCATTTGTTTTCTTTGTTGTAGAAGTTTTGAACTGAGAAGCAATCGAACCCCCATGGCCGTTGGGGATGGGCCCCAAGCTTAATCCACCCTTGATTAAAGGATAGACTAACAATAAAAGAATCGACGGAACTGAGCAAAACGAAAGAAATTAAGAACAAATGAACTTTGGTCTTAAAAAAAAAAAAAAAATTGGGAGAGAACAGATTCATTCATTACTTCGTATTTTAGTATCTCCTGATTCTTTTTTAATATTTTGTTATGTTTCTTTTCATTGGTACGATAGATGGGTACTTATAAGTAATAATTTAATATTCAGAATAATTTCTGTAATTTTTCATTCTTATACATACTTTTTTGCTTATTATTTAACATTAAATTAAACTATAAAAAAATCTATGTCGAATAAGATCCGTCCGCTCGGAGATGAATCGTGTAAGCTGCGTAAACAGAAAAGACGTTAAGATTTACATTAATTATAAAATAAAGTACTTGATTGGCATTTGAAGATACTGTATACTGTATACTGGACAGTATTTTAAATAAAATACAAAAGGAAATACATTTTTTATTTTTAAACCTTTTCTGAAAACAATTTAAATACTTTTTAATTAAAATAAACTGTATTTTAAAAATACAAAATAATTGGTATTTAAAATACCTGTATTTTTACTTGTAATACAGTTGTAAATATCATCAATAAAAAAAAAAAAACATTAAAATGATAATTAAATTAATTTTTGACAGGTCTATTACAAACTAGGTTGTAAGGTCTAAACTGGTGTTACACGACTGAGTTCCAAACTTGTGAAGAATTTTGGAGAGCTTAGTATATGATACAGTTAAGAAAGGGGATAAGTGGTTTGCAGAGAGGGAACAATATTTGTGAATTCATCTTCGGAGAATATCGAGGGTGGTCGAGTTCCCGTTGGAAAGTTGGCTGTTAGGTCAAAGTACAAGGGACCACCTTTTCTCGGACATTATGGACAGCCATGTGCTAGCCGTAAAGTTGTAAAAGGAGTGTCAAGAACTTTCTGGAGAATGGCAGCATGCATCAATCACTTGTTAAAGCAGGTCAAATTATGTTACCCTAACTTGACTTTGATTAATGAAAAGTGTTGCAGCACGGCCGGATGCGTTTTTGAGAAAAAGACCTAATATACATGTGAAAAATAAGAGGTCATAACAATTTCAGTTATTAAATAAATAAATAAAAATTAGCTATAACAATTATAGTCTGTTATCTTGCGCATATCCCTCCGTCCACTGGTATTATTTCAAACGTGTTCGGTAGCCAAATTAAAATACTATACAGTTTGACTGTCAGTGAAAGTAGTATTGTGTGAAATGTTTAATGAAAATAGTATTCAGTTTGACTGTTGGTGAAAGTAGTATTGAGTGAAATGTTCAATGAAAATAGTATTCAGTTTGACTGTTGGTGGAAGTAGTATTGAGTGAAATGTTCAATGAAAATTCCTCGTCCCTATGGAATTCTATCGCCTTATAATAGAAGGATATAGATATCCGCCAGTCAAATACCCTACCCACCTTTAAATCCCGTCATCCCGCCTATTCAATCACTTTCTATCAGTCCACTTCCCAAACAATTGTAAATAGCTTTTTCTGTAAACATGTATATAGATTATAACTTTATATATATATCTATTTTTTTTTAATTTTAACATATTTATTGAAAAATATTACAATCTGTCTCTAGGACATTTATAATAGAGGTTTATTTTTAAGTATTTATTTTTTCTTTTTCTTTTATTTCATTAAAGTTAGAAATTGACTTATATATTTTTAAATATTTCTATCTGTTTATTTTATTGTTCTTTTTAAAAAACTCTGAGGATCTAAAACCCACTATTGTATTATTCTAAAGGGACTTGTACCAAAATAAATAAAGCATATTATTTATTTGTCAACACTTTTACAAACTTTTTTTTTTATCTTGAGGTATTTTTTTTTTTACGGTAATATTAATATAGCTGAGATTATAGACATAGCTGTGCCAAATGAAGGAAACATAACCAGCTGAGTTAAAAAGTTTGTATAAACTTAATAAAGTAACCGTTTGGGGCATTGTGATCTCCAGCAATGGCCTGATACCAGTGTCTACTGTGGAATCACAGACTAAGCCTCCCAACACATATAATAAATGAAGCCCAGAAAGCTGTGCTGTTGAATATTGCCTGAATAATTGGGAGAAGCTTTCTCATTTAAATTTTGTAAAATTTAATATTGTGCATACTATTAATAATGTTGTCACTGGTTTCACAAGGAATATCATTCCATACATACGGTAATACTTCTTTCAGTTGCTGGAGATTAAAGAAGCTGCAGATGGTGGACAAAAAGTCATCCCTGCAGGTTTCTTAAAATGGGATAAGAAATTAGACCAGCTTCTCATAAACTATTAATAATCGTTTAAGTTGATTCTTACAGTGATAACAGTATTTCTGTCATCTCTTGGGGTCATAATGCGCTGAGATCAAGATAGAGATCCCTGAATCTGGGAAAAGCATAGGAGACCACAATCTGGGGGACGTCAACTGCATCGGCGATATTAACTTGACCACTAGTTATCACGATAATATTGCTGGTTCAATACGGTTTATTTCAATTGTTAAACAGAATATTACTTGTGGATTAAACTTGAGATACGTCAAAAAAAAACTGTTCGCTTATACAATGAGTATTATTTATGTTGTCTTATCTTTAGTTAATAATTTATATACTGATCTACAAGACAATCCTGAAACATATTTGGATCTACGGACTTGAAATTTGGGGGACAACAAAATTTTCTAACATCAAACGCATCCAATCTTTTCAGTCCAAAGTACTCCGAACGATAGTCGATGCTCCGTTCTATGTAAATAACAAAACCCTACGTCATGATCTTAATATCCCATTTGTCCTCTACCTTATCTCTGAAAAGTTTCCCAAATTCCATCAGAACCTTATAGATCATCCGAATCTCCTAGCGCAATCCCTATCTAGTTCCACTCATCCCTACAATCCTCCTCGAAGGTGGAAGCGGCAGTGGTACAGAGATCTTCTGTAGTATATATATCTGGGAGTTCTGGCAATGGCCAGATTCTCCACTCAAGACACGAGTGTATGTGGCTAAAGCGCTTTCGCTCAAACTCCACTGGCTTTAGTACAAGTGACGCGGTTGAGGGAGTAGCGCAGGGATTTCTTGTAGTCCAGTATATATGGTGTGAATGTGTTCATGTATCACTATAAACTATTGTCCACGTGACAGATTGTTATAATTCTAAATAAATAAATAAAAAAGAACAGAGTAATACTGGTGGATTAAATTTGAAAAACGTCGAAAACAACTGTTCGCTTACACAATGAGTATTATTTATGTTGTCTATCCTTTAGTTAATAATTTATTAAAAATAAAGAATACTTTGTGTTAAATTTTTATGTTTACTAACAAATAACAGAATTCGTAACAAAAAAAAAAAAGGAGTGTTTTAATTCGAACGGATCAAATAGAAATATCCATATTAATTTTTGAGCAGTATATATATGTATAAAGCAACGATTTCTCTTTTGAAGAAAATTAAATTTTTTAGTGATAGAATCTTGTCAGCAATATTTCAGGGACGTTGGTTGATAAGCTCACAGGCTCCTCCAGGGCAAAGTGATGATGACAGTGATGAATAGGACAGAAAGTTTGCTTTCAGAAAACTTAAACGTTAAGGAATCAAGCATTCATATATATATATATATATATATATATATATATATTTGAAATTATATATTATTTTTCTCTTTTCAAATTAGATCTTTCATCCTTTTAGACAAACTTTTTGGAGATCTCATATTTAAAAGAAAGTTCCTCCTTTCTTTATCCCACCTCTAAAAACCTCCATTAAGTTCCACGTGGCATTATTTTTTCTTTTTTATGGCTGGTAACAAAAACAAAACTACATATTATTTTTTTTATGAATTTCCTTTCTTTTTTTAAAATATATAAATATATATATATATATCATCATATATAGTCTGTAGTGCCAACCGAATATATATATATATATATATATAAATATATATATATATATATATATATATATATATATATATATATATATATTTATATATATATATATATTATTGATTTTAATTTAATTTAAATTTATTGAGTAACTTTAAAAAAAAAACAGCAACATTTTTTGTTCATCCAGCAATCTTTCTTTTCTTCAATTCAATTTTTTTTTTTTTTTACGTAGTGTGCGAATGTGATCTCTGAACACTTTTATAAATGTCCTTTGGGACAGATTGTAATATTTTTCAATAAATAAGTTTAAAAAAAAAATAATTTTTTATATTATGTCATAACTTTTACTTATAATTGACTAAAATCAGATCGGGGAACTATTTCATTTTATTTACAGTGCTAACATTGGTCAGTATCTCCAAAATTCTGTTCATGTCATTGTTCTTAATTAGTCCATATTTACTGGTTTTATTTATTTACTACAATTGTTAATTTCTATAAAAAACAATTAAAAAAAAACATTTACGTGAGAATATTTATCGTAAACTTTTTCTTGTATAATATATATTTTTGATTTAATTGGTTTTAAGAATGTTATATTTTTCACTGCTGTGAGATGAAGGAATTAATTTCGATAAAAGGCTCATATTCCGAAATATGTTTTAGTAATTAAATGGTTTTTCTGTTTCGGTTTGAAATTTTTATAGAAATAAATTGTTCACAAATATAAATGTTAATTTGAATCTTTACAATAATAATCAATACTTCTTTCTTCTCGAAAGTCATATTTCTAAGCAGATTACACAATCTATATTTATCTATTTCGTTCATTTCGTATCTTTAGCCTATTTATAAAGGAACTATATTAAAGAAATATTGAATGGAATAAAATTCAAATATAACATAATATAAAAAAACTTCCGAACGTTCCAATTACATATTACAAGCTTTGAAGAATGGTGCCAAAGTTGAAGAATAAAAATAAATTCCAATAAATCCCATCAAATCACCTTTACCCTCCGTCAGGTAAACCTATGTCTTCTTGTCCTATAGTATCCTTCAATAATATTGCACTTATTCCTGTTGAACAAATCAGCTACCTAGGACACCACTTGAACAAATGTCTTATTAGAATCCGCATAGTAGAATGAAACGAAAAGAAACTGCTGGACGTTTCCGATTGCTCAAACACTTACTAGACAAACGTCTAAAACTCCTAATTAACTAAAAAAGACTCATATACATGACAATAATAAGACCTATATGGACATACGGAACTGAGCTTTGCAGCTTCAGCAGACCATCGAATTCCTAACGTGTCCAATCCTTACAATCCAAAATCCTTAGTAAAATCCTTAATGCCCCATATTTTGTCAAAAATAAAATCATTCATAAACACCTTAATGTTCCATATGTCACTGTTTTAGCCTGAGCCAGATATTTATAATTTCATGATATACCTCAGTCCTTTCCGAATCCACTTGTTTCCAACCTTGCTTCTTCTTCGGTTCCTGATAATTCTTCTAAGCGTCTGAAAAGATGATGGCCACGGGATCTTGTTACCTAGAATTATTTAGACAGTACTACCACTGGGCAGTACCTCGACAAGTCAGTTCATTTCATAATTTCTAATTTGTTAATATTTACTCGTTGCCTTTATTATACTATACTAGATAAGGAAAGTATTGCGATCGGATCAAATTTCCGATATGCCGTTTTCGACGGATCTATATGTTTCAGAACCCCCTGAGTCCGAAAAACACATTTTTAGCAATTGGTCTGTCTGTACCAAGATTTTATCGGAACCGATTTTGTTGCTTCTTTTTTTATTATGTAGGGTTTTAAATACTAATTCCTTTGACGAAAATTGGATGCTTCATGCGCAATATCTGCTGGGCAATAATGAAACATGTTTTTCTAAAGACTTGAGCGCGACAACGGCTCTAACGATTTTGATGAAACTTTCCTATAACGTTCTAATAATTATTGTCTCAATTTTCGTATATGAACTGAATTCCCGAGAAAATCCAGGTAAAAAATTTATAAAGAAAAGAAATATGTTTCGGGGCCTAACTCGTTAAGTATATATTATATGGCAAAATTTATAATAAAACTTTTGAGAGGTAATTAAATTACTTACAAAAAAAAAAAATCATCGGAATCGAACCAGTATTAGCGATGATACACCGTATTTTATTTTCTACACACGTTTTAATATATTACTTTCCTACCTATACTAGGTAAGAAAAGTATTGCGATCGGGTCAAATTTCCGATATGCGGTTTTCGACGGTTCTATATGTTTCAGAGCCCCCTGAACAGAACAGAAATTATTGTTTCTGAAATAAATCTAATCTAAGAAAATAAATCTAATTCATTTTTTTTTTGTTTCTTGTCGAACATATGTAAAGATATAAAAACTTTTCTGAAATAGGTAGGAAAGTTGTATGAGTGGACACACCAGATTTTTTATTTTTTTTTATAAACAAATAATGTTTAGGGAGGGAGGAAGATGACGTCATTGTCCGGAGAATCCAGTAGCAAAAGCGACAAGGTGTGAAAGACAATGGTTTGGAATAATAAAATAACATAATCAAAGACCTATTTATGGGAAGAACACATTTTAAAGTGTTTCTGATCTGTACGATAATCTTGTTATATTTTTAAGGTTTTATTTCTTAAAACTAAGATAGGTATAATTGTTCTATAATATTACACAGTTTTTAATCTTTAAATAGTCATAAAATGGAAACCAGTTAAATATATCTATTTACTTTGATGAGAAATATTTCAGAAAAAAATGTCCAAAGCAAAAAGGTGTACTTTGGAATGCAAACAGACCACACCTTTACTAATCCATGAGACTCAGAATACAAATCACCTTATAAAAGGTGAAGATTACTTTTTCTCATTGGATCAGTTTTACGTTTTTGCCGTGGGAAAAATACTTGATTGGTTTTATGTTTTGTTTTTAACCACAGACAAAATAATTTTAATGTATGAAAGCATGAATATCCCAATTATTTTTTTTTAAACATATTAATAATATTATTATATAAAAACAATAATACTGAGATTAAATGAAAATGAAGAATAAATTGCTAAGGTTGTTTCATATTTAAATAAAAATTTCTCAAAATTTATATTTCAATCATTTCATGAGAATGGATCATAAAAATGACAAAAAGTTAATAGGTAAAAATATCTTACTTTCAATGTGAAGAAATTAATCAGAAGAACCTTTGGTCTTGTCTTACCTGTAACGAAAAAAAAAAGTTAGGATATTTGCGAAACAAATTTAAAATTTTCTCTATCATTAAAAATAAAAAAAATATATGAATTAATAAAACCTCTCTCAACATTTAATTCTGTCCTTTGGTGATAAGGGATAACTCAAAATATAAAGGATATCTATAATCGTACATGTGTAGATATACAATGTTTTGAGGTTATATGTTTGTGTTGAAATTACTAAATAAGCATAAACCTAGAAAAGAGACATAAAGTAATTATGTTTTAAATTCAAAAATCCATACAAAAAAGGCATGAGTCTCCAAAAATATTGTGAATATTTATTGTTAAAACGCACGTAAGAATAGCTCCGTAAAGGTGACGTATTTTGGGATTATCTAGATTATAGTGTCTTACTATTGCCATTAGTTTTAAATAATTTATTAAACCTACCCTCAATTGAATTAATTGAAACAACAAAACTCAGTGGTGTAAATAAATCTTTAAAAGAAAAGGATTTGATAAGGAAAAAAGAGTTTAAGGAATTTCAGAAGGATAAAATGCCATTTTAATAAATGATTTTTTTTTTTGATGGGTGGGAATGCATTCTACTGGCCTACTTGTCAAGTTTATGTTTACATAAAATGATTAATTAATGGAGTAACATGATATGCTCAAACATGAAGGATAACTCGATAGCTATCAGTCGCTTTAAACGTGCAATACAACTCATTTACGCTTCCATTATCAGGCCCATTTGGACATATGGAATAGAGCTCTGGGACTCCATAAAACCATGGAATTCTTCCCATATCCAATCCTTACAATCCAAAATCCTTAATGTCCCTTATTATGTAACAAATAAAATTATTCATAAAGACCCCAACATTCCTCTTGTTGAAGACTTGGTCCGAAGTAGATACTTTTTATTTTAAAATCTTTGATCACCCTAATCCTTTAATTCATAACCTTTCACCGTAAGAAATCCCTGACAATCTTGAAGATGTTCAAGGGACCTCCTAAATTAATTTAATCTTTGAAGTACTATTAATGGGTATTTTTTTCACAAGTTTTTATCATATTTTACCAGATTCATTTATTATATATATATATATATATATATATATATATATATATATATATATATATATATATATATATATATATATATGAAGAAGTAAATATCAATAAATGAATAATACCAAAAAGTGCAATGTACTGATATTAGTTTTGCAATTGAACGTGGAAAAAGAATAAAGTGGTTTATAAATAAAATCTTTACATTTATAGATTAAAATCGAAGGAATAAGCAGGAATAATTATTTTGGTTCACTTGGGAGTAACAGTTTGGAAAGAAAAGGATGGGGTCTGTATCGCGGGGGTGGGGAGGGGGGGAGAGAATATAGGAAGGAATTTAATGAATACAAAACTAAGAGTGAAATTATAAATAATTTTCAGGCAAAATGCAACTAGAGTGTGATTGCCTTTGAATAATAAGGCAGTATCCTCTTTATTGTTGTGCAATCCTATCCTTGTGAAGTCGATGGAAGGATAACATATGAATAAAAAATAGAGTTCAGAAGTTCAAGTTACTTTCACTAATTTTTAAGTAAAGTATTCAGAAAGCTTATAAGATTCGTGAAAGACTGGTTTTATTTTTTCTCTTAAGGGTCAAAAGTAGACAATTGTCGATAGGGTGGGATCCCACTGTTAATGTGTCCATGTAAATTCTCCATAAAACGAAATTTCAGATAGTAGATGGTTTTATTAGTAAAAAAAAAAAAAAAAATTAATACGTATAACATTTATTGAAATAACGTGCAAAACATTTTAAATATTTACATAGGCATATAATAAATACAAGAATATTTCCTTCAAAAAATTATAAATCCACCCCTCAAAAAAAAAAATTTTTTTCTTAATGACCAAACACTAGGAGGCGATTCTTGACAAAATTTTCTACAAAAAAACTTTATTTGATGTATGGGCGGATTTCTATGAAATAATTGGAATAATTAAAGTGGTAACGTTTTCTCTTTCATAGACAATGATAACACAAAATATATTTATTTCAGGTAATAAAAAAATGCTTCATAGTAAACTAGACATAATTTTTTTGAAATAGAAGTAGAGTTCGCCTTTGTCAAAATCATATAAGGGGACTTTTATTATTCGCGATGTTTTCTTATTATCTATATCATATCTGTACGATAATGAATCATTGCTTATAACACATATATATGTTATGGAAATTGATTCTTATGGTATTAAGTAACTAAATAAATGTTTGTAATCGTAATATTTACAAGTAGTAAACGTAAATATTATATATATATTTACATGATAAACAGCCTTCTTTAAGTTATTCATATTTTATGTTAGATTTTTTAATAATTATTTTACGTAATCTATATGTGATTATTTTTTTATAAAATACTTTTTAATCTTACAGTCCTTTATTACAATTTTAAAAAATTATAAAATTTTTTTAAAAATTATCATTTTTTAACGTTTCGGTTCCAAAAGTCACTATCGGAAATTCTTTTTCTTTTGAAAAAACAAAACATTAGTCACATTAAAAAACATTATTAATAAATATATATATATATATATATATATATATATATATATATATATATATATATATATATATGTATATAGTACCTATTTATTAATTTCAAGGCCCTCCCCTGTCTAATCGGTGCTATAGATCAAGATTTTAGAGAAAGAAATTGACATATTTACACGAGAAACCTCCATCAGAAGGGGCATTACGCCAAGAAAAAAAAATCTGTATGTAAAAAGTATCACATCTTACAATCATAATAATTTCAACGCCACGAGACAGCAATATAATCCAGACGGGCATTTCTGTTATTTAAACAAATGTTATTGCCAAAAATCAGAGCTGAACTCTAATTTTTTTTTAAAATTATATTTAGGTCACTTAATTTATTTAATATATTGGCTACTGCAGCCAGAAGATAATCCTAAACTTATGAATTATTTTTTCGGTGAATAAATGAGAATCATCTTGTCGAAGGCCAAGCCAAAAGTATTTAGAAGTCAACGGTAGCTTTTTTGAACAATCAATTTAATAAGATTTCGATTACTGAAATGCTAATACACATACGAAAGGTCTATTGCATCGGGAGTGAAGGCTCAACCAAGTATGGGGACATAGTTGCTTTTCCCAGGACAGGAAAGGCAATCAAAGTTGAATATTTTACTATTCTTCTATTTCTTCTTTTTGTTGGGAAGCTGTATGATATTCTCTGTTTTTTTTGGCAATGATAACTTCCAAATATACAAAAATTGATTTATTTGTTGAATTTACATGTTAAAGTTTCGGAAAATTTATTCCCATTGTTCAGAACTTACAATCTCATCTTCTTATTTTTCTTTTTTTTAGGAAGCCTAAGTTTATATATTTTTTCATAATTAAGGCAAAAAAACTTCCAATTTCCTCCAGATCCCTTTATTCACATTTATCACCTCTAACGTTTCGGGACAATTTTCCCATCATCAGAGCAATCATAACATTCACCGAAACTTGCTTTTTTGATGTGGCACCATTTGTCAAAAATTTAAATATTTGTCAAGTTCATTTTATAATTATTTGGTGTCACATATCCTTATTTTATATCAAAACTAATCTGCATCTGGCTATCTTCAATATCGTTACTGTACTTTGTATATTATTATTTAAAATATAATATATTCAAATCAAAAATAATATATTAAGGTTATAATATATCCTTATATATATTCTTTACCTGTATTATTATTTATCTATGCGTTCGAGTCTTAAATTCCTTATCAGATAAACTATAAGGGAAAGAAAAAAGGAAAATAAGGAATAGAATCCTCTTTTTTCAGAGATTCAAATAAGGTATTACTGTAGATCTACGTTGTTCATTTTATAAACTTGTTATCTTATCATTTGATTTTTTTTATGCGCCATATTTTCGCGTGAAAATGGGAGAGAAAGAGAGCATTGGAGGGAGGCATAAGATCAGATTGCCGAAGAGCCAATAATCAACTACCTTTATCTGTAGTTTTTATAAAAAGTTTTACCGGTCTAATGATAAAAGGTTTACTATTTCATATATTTTTTTTTTTTTTGCACAGAAAAACTACATCTCAATAGCAATTATTATTTCGGTAAAAATGATACATTTATTGGATCAAAATTATACTCAAAGCAAAATGCGAACATTAGTTTTTAACCTTAGCTGACACTGCCATCATCACCTATTCCGATGACACATGTGTCCTATAAGTTTATAAAGACCCATCAACTGCATCCCAAACTCTTTAATCACGCATTACAGATCTTGAAAAATAGTTCCAAACCTGGTGTATCAATATAAATATCAATAAATCCTACCAAATTACCTTTATCCTTCGTCATAACTCTATGACTTCGTGCCCTACAGTATCCTTTAACAATACTCCGATTATCCCTGTTCAACTAATCCGATATTTAGGATTCCACTTCAATAAACGTCTTACTTAGAATCCCCATACTAGACTGAAGCGTCAAGAAACTACTCCACGTTTCCAGCTGCTTTTACACTTACTAGAAAAACGCTATAAACTTTTAATTAATTACAAAAGACTTATCAACATAACTAGAATAAGATCTATATAATCATACGAAGTTGAGCGTTGAGCACCTCGAAAAAACTTGGAATTCTCATACCAGACTAAAAAGACGAGAAACCGCTTGAAGTTTCCGACTATTTCAGCAAATACTAGACAAACTCTCTAATCTCTTAATTAACTACAAAAGACTCATATAAATGACTGTAATAAGGCATAATTGGACATATGGCATTAAGCTTTGTGGGTCTCCAATAAGTCATTAAATTCCTCTCGTATCCAATCCTTACAATCCAAAATCCCTCGAAAAATTCTCAATGCATCTTACTTTGTCACAAATAGAATCATCTATAACGATCTTAATGTGTCCATGTAAATTTTCCATAAAACGAAATTTCAGATAGTAGATGATTTTATCAGTAAAAAAAAAAAAAGTTAATACGTATGACATTTATTGAAGTAACGTGCAAAACATTTTAAATATATACATAGGCATATAATAAATACATGAATATTTCCTTCAAAAAATTACAAATCCGCTCCTCAAAAAAAAATTTTTTTTTTCGGTACCTCGGTTAGAAAAACGCTATAAACTTTCAATTGATTACGAAAGACTTATCTACATAACTAGAATAAGATCTATATAATCATACGAAGTTGAGCGTTGAGCACCTCGAAAAAACTTGGAATTCTCATACCAGATTAAAAAGACGAGAAACCGCTTGAAGTTTCCGACTATTTCAGCAAATACTAGACAAACTCTCTAATCTCTTAATTAACTACAAAAGACTCATATAAATGACTGTAATAAGGCATAATTGGACATATGGCATTAAGCTTTGTGGGTCTCCAATAAGTCATCAAATTCCTCTCGTATCCAATCCTTACAATCCAAAATCCTTCAAAAAAATTCTCAATGTTCCTTACTTTGTCACAAATAAAATCATCTATAACGATCTTAATGTTTCATATGTTTCCGATTTTGTCCAATCCAGATACATATCTTTTCATAATAAACTTCAGAATCATCCTAATTCTTACGGTTCTAACCTTGCTTCCTCTTTGATCCATGACACGGGCGGACTACGGGGGAGGGAAAGGGGGGGAGCTTTGGGGCTGAAGCCTCCTTCCCTCTTCCCCAAAATAGTAAAATATAACCATGCCTTATGGGAAAAAAATATTATCTTTTAAAGTATTCTTGCTCGTGAAATTACATTTAAAAGAACTTTAGGAATCACTTAAACACCATTTCATAGTTTGTAGTTAGTTTATTAGTTGGTAGTTAGTTTCTTTCGTTTTTTTTTCCAATGTAATTTTCATCATTTTTATAAAAAAAAGCTTTCGGGCTGAAAGCCCCCCAATTTAAATCCTGGATCCGCTAGTGATCCCTGATAACCTCCCGTGGCGTCTGAAAAGAAAATGACCTCGTGATCTCCTAATTTAGATAATTTATTAGAGCACCAATGGGTAGATTTTGTACAAATCTTTTCATGCTGTTGTATTGCTCTATGCCACATTTACTAGATGTACATTTGTTTTTATACAGTAGTAAATTTCATAAATAAAAAAAAAGACACACATACATAACTCGATACATTTATTTTTGACGAATGTTCCTTATATTTTAAGTCAATGTAAACATACGTGAATATTTAACGTTGAAGTTTTTAACATTTAATTAGAAAAGTTAGAAACGCTTAATGATATATATACATGTATATATATATATATATATATATATATATATATATATATATATATATTCTTCTTTTTGTATATGTAATATGAAAATTAAGATACATTTTATAAAGTAGCTAGATGCCCAACGTTGATCAATAAATCACGATAATACAGTACTCTATAACACTGGCGTTTTCTCGGAGAGGGAGGATTTTGGAATAAAATTCCCCCTCTGAAATAGAAAAATATATTTTTTTTCTTCAATTTTTTCTGAACATGATATTAAAACAATTTTGATCTAAGCAAAATATTAAAAAAATAACAATGTGTTCTATGTTTAAATTAAAACACTTATGCAGCTACTAAACGTACTTACATGTAAAGAAAAAATATAAAACATGTATCCCTGAAACAATAATTCCTGTAATTAATTTTTTTTTTTTTTTTTACAGGCCTTCAAGGAACACTTAAACATCATGTCAGATAGTTTCTTTATTTTCCTTCTAGAGCAATTACCGTTATACAAATAGAAAAAAAAAAGACTTTCCTAAAAAATTCAATTCTAAATTTGCTACTGCTCTAAAAGAGTACAATACACTGTTTGTACGAAACTGCCTGGGATAAATTGTGTTTGTACAAGAAGTTAAAACTCTATTAGTTTTTCTTTCAAAATTCAATTATAACTAGGTAGGGCTTAACTTACACATATTTTTTCCCGCTACTTTTTTTGTAGTTTTATCACGCTATATGAAATTTAAAAATGAAAATACAGTATCTAGTTTAGTTTCTGTTTGATTTTTAATGTTTCTGTTTATGTTAGTCGTATATATACATACCTCTTCTGTTTAATGTTTACATGTCTTGATTTTTGATAATGTGTAATACGTTTATTTATCTTTAGTTTGTTTATTTCATATTATGTTTACTATGCTAAATTTTTCCACTGTTGTTTTTAATACCAGTGATGTGGCTGAGCGAGAGGCGCTGGGTCTGCTAGAGTTAGTGTTGGCCAAATGCGAGACCGAGAGGAGTCTTGGTCTTGCAAACTCAGTCTTGGTCATGGTCTTGGTCTTGCGCAAGAGTCTCGCAACAGTCTTGCAGTTACTTGTTAGCTTATTACTATAGAGATATCACTGTAACTTTTTAGATAGGAGAAACCTAACTAAGCCCGAATGAAAAATTAGAGGAGTTAAATGCAAAAGTATATTGGTTATACCAATTATTAAAATGAAGTAACTAAAATTATCGAGTATTAGTAACTATTTTGCCTTAATTTTTGTTTAAAAAATCGATTTTTTTTACCAGTCCTGGTCTTGGTCTTGCAACAGTTAGGCGGCCTTGGTCTTGGTCTTGCAAAGTGCAAGACCAAGACCGATTTTGGGCAACACTAGCTAGAGTTATGCTTTTCCTTCCACGGGTGAGGGAAAATCCAAGGCTCGGAGTTCTCCTGAGTAAATGAATTCTGTAAATATTTTATAAAAGTATGCCTGTATTTAAGTTGTTGTTTTCATTAGTATATGTTTCTTTTGTTTATATATATATATATATATATATTTATATATGATTATTTTGGTGTTGTTCTATTTAATTTATTTTTATTTATTTTACATACGGTATGAATGAACTCCTGATATTATTTTATTTTATTTTATTATATTATATTATTCAATAAAGAATTACATTATATTTAAATTTTTTAAAAATAAAATAAAAACTTTACTAAATTGGTGCTCTTTTTACTAACGATTCCGAAGCGACTCATAGACAATATATTCATCCATTTACTAAACAAGCTGATGTTTTACAGTATAAGAGGTAATAAATATGTGAAATTATGGACATAATCAGGTGACTACATTAACAAAGTTTGTCAACAGATCTGTAGTGCATAAGAAAACTTTGCTTGGGTTGAATTCCATATTTCTTGTTATAATAACCAAGAAAAAAGAAACTCAAATAATATTTTAAATATTCACATAAAGTCATTGTTTTATGAGAGTTAAAAATTAAGCAATTATTTTTAGTTTTAATAGCAGAGCCTAGGTTTTTAGGCAGTAAATATTCACAAAACATGTCATATAATATGTAATAAAAAAACGTCGTTTAATATGCAGTAGTAAAAAATAAAATCTGCACTAAAAAGACTCAAAATACGCCATGATACTTTAAAAATTAAATATAAATAAACAATTAATAATCAGAGGAAACTATCAATCACAATAAATTTTAATTATGAACATAATTCATGAACATAATAAACATGGAGAAAATAAACGAAATGCAAATGGATTAGGAATTAGTAAGCGACATAATCTGTAATAAAATTAACACACGTTAATTCCTGAGTCAACAGACGTTAAAGGTGTAAATTTATATCCATTGAAATTAATATTAATAATTTTATCAATATTAATGTCAGCTGTATTAATGATATTAATTAATATCATTAATACAGCTGACATCCCAATCCATCCTAACACTGTTATTGCCACGTATGCCGATAATATATGTGCCCTATCCGTTAATAATGACCCAAACATTGCATCCCAAACTGTTCAATCACACATCACAAATCTTGAAGAATGGTGTCGAAACTGGATTAAAATAAATTCTAATAAATCCCATCAAATCACCTTTACCCTTCGACGTAAACCTCATGTCCCACTGTATCCTTTAATAATACCCCACTTATCCCTGTTGAACAAATCCGATACCTTGGACTTCACTCGGACAAACGTCTAACTTGGAATCCTCATACCAAACTGAAACGACAAGAAACCGCTCGACGTTTCCGACTACTCCAACACTTACTAGACAAACACTCTAAGCTTCCAGTTAATTACAAAAGACTCATATACATGACTATTATAACTACAATAAGACCTATTTGGACTTACGGAGGCGAGCTTTGTGGCTCCACTAAGCCATCGAATTCCTCTCGTATCCAATCCTTACAATCCAAAATACTTCAGAAAATCCTCAGTGCCTACTTTGACACCAATAAAATAATCCATAATGACC
Organism: Nezara viridula; assembly: GCA_928085145.1. Classification (NCBI taxonomy): domain Eukaryota; kingdom Metazoa; phylum Arthropoda; class Insecta; order Hemiptera; family Pentatomidae; genus Nezara; species Nezara viridula. Next base: position 115,051,242 of record OV725078.1, read on the forward strand.
ATAATGTTCCTTATGTTTCCGATTTGGCCCAATCCAGATACTAATCCTCCCACAATAAACTTCAGAACCATCCGAATCCTCTCGTCTCTAACCTTGCTTACTCTTCTATCCCTGATAACCCTCCGAGGCGTCCGAAAAGAAGATGGCCTCTAGATCTCCTATTGTAAATACATTTAGTTTTTGAGTGCTACCAGTGGTTAGTTTCTCAACAAGTGATTTCATGTTATTTTTTTCTGTTATCAAATTTACTAAATGTATTTTATTTATTAATACAGTTGTAAACATCATGAATAAATAAAAAAAAAATCATTAATAATAGAAGAGAACGGACATTTGAATGAGTTTTAAAAACTGTTTCATCTTTGGAGTCGTAAGCGTCCATCCAATATGTCAATTTCGAAGAAAAATAATGCACTTAAAATCATAAAAATATTACCGCTTGTAAAGACAGTAATAAATTGAAACTGGGAGTGGTGTTCAGGCGTTCAAAAGGAATGAGAAGGGAAGATAAAAAAGCCAAGAAATTAAACAAGGCCATATTCTAAGAAGTCAATTACTTAAGGCTGCGTTATTTTGAAGTTGCTTGTTTATTGAAAATGAACCGGGGATTGTAGTATCAAATTTAATCTTCAACGTTGTTTTCAATTAATATGTTATTTATAATTATTACTGTTATTTATTTAAAATAATCAAAATATGCATTTATCATCAAATATGCAAAAATATGTAACATAAAATTTGACTAATTGCAGTTAGATAAACTGAATCGTAAAGATATTTAATACCAGTTTAAAAACTGCATGCAAAATAAATATGAAATTGCATAGAAATCTCGGTTATTGACGTGAAATTGATTTATTCCTAGTGTTTTTGATTTACTTAGATTTAGGTTATTTTATTTTTTTATTGTATATAGTTTTTATTTATTATTATTTAGTTATTATTTTACTTTTGTTAGTTTTTTTTGTATATGCGGTGTGAATGTGTTCATTTATCAATATAATTATTGTCCCCGTGACAGAATATTATATTTCTAAATAAATAAATAAAAACAAAAAAAGTGTTAAATTGTGGTTATCCATCTCAAATTAATCTCAATTCTTTTCTAAAGGACCTAAAAAGAGAACTGCTCAACGAATTGAAAGGAACAACAATAAAGGATAAATGTTCTGGTCTCAAAAATCGAACTCAAGTAAGTGAGGTGTTTCTGACCACCGTACTCTCTGTAATCTCCACCAATCCGTTTCAGGTGAGACCGTTCATTCGGGGATCGTAATGACCTTTGCCATTGATGGCCTTACACAGCCAAGAGAAAAAGGACCTTCTCATTTAAAATAAATTGAGCTTCATAGTGCAAAATGTAATGTTTTTCCCCCCCCCCCTTAAGGATCGTCAAAGCAAGTCCCTATTTTGTAAATATAATTCTTAAATTGTCACCACAAAATGAATCAAAATTTTTGTGTGAGAGAGAGAGAGAGAGAAGTATAATAAATTACACGGCTACTCAACTGTGTTGAGTTGCTAAATCATACAGCGTACTCATCAATCAACAGATATTATTAAAAACAAAACAAATGAGAGAGAGAGTTAGGTGCAGGGATGCCCACAAGGGAGTTTCATGGCGCAAGTTGCGCCTTAAAAAATTTTGAGGAGACACATTTTGATGGAGTTTTCGGAATGAAAAGTTTCAAACAAGGAGATAAAGGGATATATGGAACAAACCTTAGCAAGTGTAAACTGTATATGAATTTAGGTACTTTAATTTCTAATGTTTTAAGAAGAGGAGAGGAATAAAATATCTTGAGGAGGGGAGGGGGAGGTTCACGCACCATCGACCTTGGGGAGAGGGAGATGGGTTAGGTGGGAAAAATGTTACAGCAAATTTACAAAGGACAGTTTACAGAATTAAATAAGCGAAGGCCAAGATAAGTATATGTGGTTATGGAGGATTCCTAACGAGTCTAAAATGATAGTTTTCACCATGGTCTCCATCCATCCCTTCCAACATCGAGCCTCTGCAAGAAATTACTTGTAGTAAGAAGGATGGTTCCCTAACTTCCCCCAAAAATAATAAAATGTAATAATAATAAAATAAATAATAAATAAAGTAATAAAAATAAATTCCCTTTCAACTTAGAAAATTCTCTCGTCGAATTCATTTCTACTTTTTTTCAAGGAAAGTATGCATTTCGTATAAATTTCCTTTTAAAACGCTTTGTTCAGTAGTTTCATAAATGAGAATAAGAGGCTTATATAGGACTTATATGTAGTCTAAAAATCGTCCTAATCTAAGGGAATTATCTTTACTTATTTATGGCAGAAAGTTGACAGCATCATCAATAGGCGTTTCTAAACTAGTTCTTTTTCTAGGATCTTTCAGCCATTGGCATGTTGAAAAGTAACCGTTCCTATCTAGACCCATTACTTGCAAGAATTTATTTGTCCTCCCATGGTTTATTCTAAGCCTGGTCAGCTTTACTAAGCTAAGTTTATAAGTAATTTAACTGTCACAAACTTTGGAATCAGGGTTATCTTTTTCGAACTGCTTGATAATTCTTACTTTTCGAGACGCATTCCCGGTCGTAAAAATGCTATCAACCTTTTTTTATCTCCTCTTTCTTTCTTTATATATTGTTTCTTTCTCTTTCCCACCACTCTTAACAATTCAATGTGTAATGTAAGGGAATGTTTTCAGAGGGGTTGAAATCTACTCTAAAAACTCTAGTAAGATCTATCCCAAGTTTTAAAAAGGATTCTATTTCAAAACGGTCAATAAGATGCAAACTTATATATTAAAAAAAAATTAAGTATGATTAATTTCTTATCGTTATTCTAAACGTTTATTAAATAATATCAAACTAAACACTTCTATAGAGTTTCAAAACACGTAACCATTGCTGAGATATATGAACTGGTCCAAGATTCTCCAATTTTATTTTTCCAGATATTGATTTGAAATCTTTAAATACCGATGCGGGATCACATTGAGAATTGTTTAATTTTTTTTTAAAACTTTGTGCAATCGTCAACTATTTCTATATATATTTCTAAACTGCAAGACTACTGGAGTTGTAATAACAACAGTTTGCGGTACAGATTTGGAGACTCCCTCATTAGTTGAACCATACAAACTTGGGCAACTAAGCACATGAAACAACGCGACATGTAAAACATTTAATTAGATGCATGCTAATAAATCTCAGAGGATTTATTTTATTTACCGTCGTATAATTATAAAAGATGATCTTGAGAAAGAGATTATAATACGTATTAATAGAAAAAAGTCGATAAATAATAACTTTATTTTAACTTTATCCAAGTTTTGGCCTCTTCAGGCATCTTCAGGGATAATCTGATTTTACATGTAATTCAAAATTTTCCTCTGAAAAACATATACAAAAATCTTTCAGAGGATTTACGATAGACATTTGCCCATCTTTGAAACCTTAAAGAAATTATTCACCATTCAACAATATATATATATATATATATATATATATATATATATATATATATATATATATATAAATGTATATATCAAAATATAAAAAAACTTACTCGTTTTTTAGCGTATAATATGTAATATGTAATATTATATTATAGTATGGTGAATAATGTTTTTAAGGTTTCAAAAATCGGCTAATGTCTAGTGTAAAACGATTTTTAAATATGTTTTTTCAGATGAAAATTTTGAATTACATGTAAAATCAGATTATCCCTGAAGATGTCTGAAGAGGCGAAAAGTAGGATAAATTTGAAATAAAGTTATTATTAATCGAGACGAAAAAGGTCTTTTTCTACTAATAGTCGTATAATAACGTTATTTATTGAGTATAATCAACTCTGGTATCATTTAAAATATTGTTTTAAGTACAATTACAACTTTTTTGTTTTCTCCTCTTGAAACTTAAATTAATATTTAGAAATTAAATATTAAGGACCATAAAGTTTCAATACTGAAAGTAACTATAAACGTTTGTGTAATTATCATTTTAAGATTCTGTTGATTCTAAATTTTAAGATTTTGATTGGAGGAGAGATTCCATCTTCAACTGCTGATTTTTTTGGAAAAGCTGGGTTTGGAGGGAAGCCATCTTCAGATTATGGCAGAATTTTTCAACCTATTATACAGGAACGAAAAGTTTTTAATAAGGAGAGTAAAAAAATTCATATTTTAATTAATTAATTTTTTTATGCGCCTATGTGCTATAGAATCAATATTTAAATTCATATTTCAATAAGATTTATAATATCAACTATCCTTATTTAAAGTCCTCTATTTCGATGATAGATTGAAATAGATTTGAGCCAATATTAATATGGATGACGATATCTATATTGAACCTTCGATATGCCATCCCTAATGCTGAGTGATTTAGCCAATTAGCTCTCTTGTGATTATCCAATCAAATTTAAACAAATGAAAATCGGATAAGAGCATGCGAGTTTTAAAAAATTATTTTTCTGTGTATTTGACATGTGCAACATGAAGATAAACTACCCCCTTCATGTTGCACATATCATGTTACCAATTTCTCATTTACTTGTATTTTTCATGTAATAAAGTTATAAATTTCATTGAAATAAAAAAATAATTAAATATTTTTCTGTGTGAAATCCACTCGTTGAGTTTAACCCATTTCTCCCGAATCATCCTGTATGGTAACTATTAATATAATTAAGCAGTTGAACTAAAAGAAAATTAACCCCTCTTCCTGGTCTTTATCTCTTTTCTTTAAAGTTCGTCCTGTGTTTTTTTTCGACATTAGTAGTTGCGTTCTTCGTCGAGGATGAGCTGGTAAGGCCTGGCGTACTTAATTGTCAAGCACAAATTAATAGTAACCGAATTCCAACATCCAGTAAATACTCGTGCGCCAGACCTGAGTCCAAGGAGTGGAGCAACCAATTGGCAAACCAAGGCCGAACTGATCACTGACCGCCTCTCCGCTCTCCGAATCTACTGTATTAAAAGTTACTTGATAACTCAATGTTCTTCGTCTTAAATTGAGGGTTAATTACAATACTATATAATTATAAACATTGAGCGCCGTAAGTGGCCACTCTTGTAAGGGACTGTACTCCCTCTTTGTGAAGTGCTAAAAATGTTAAAATTTTCTAAACACGGCACGATCAGGAAATATAGAATAAAATAATAAAAAAAAAAAAAAGTTCAATACTACAATTTAATGTCGACCTGCATGCATATAATTTTGAAAGAATTCTGTTTTCTTGAATGATATATGAAGTGCACCCAGTAGAAATGTATGGATTAAAATTTTATATGAATGCTAATAAATATATCGAGAAATATAAATAAAGTGTATCGCTATAAATGGAAAAATCAAAACCATGAAGCCAACAAGTCTCTAACATATGCAGATGAGCCGTTAACCTTCCAACGTTTCGACAATTCGAGCATCATCAGGACAGAAAAAATATCACATACTTTTGTGCAGAAAGAACAACACTCCATGAAATATAATCTCATACTCTAATGTATAATGCCTGAATTGACGAAACGTTGACCGGTTTTTTCTTTGCCTGCATTTCGGAGACACCACGCTGTGTGGTTTGGAATTGTTCAAATAATAACCTAAAATTTATATACATGGTTACAGTAATATTTATTTATGTTTTTATGGAGACTGGATGGATACAAAATTATTTTATTTTATTTTTTTGTTATTTATGAAATTTACAACTCTTTACAAATTAATATACATTCAGTAAATGTGATACAGAGAAATACATGTCGTGGCAAGGCTTGAGGAGCATCTGCCCGTTGGTAGCTCTCCAATAAAGTATCTGAATTAGGAGATCACGAGGCCGTCTCCTTTTCAGACACTTAGCGGGGAGGAAAGGTTAAAAAGGATTAAACAGGAGGAATTAAAAGGAAGGGTGCACATTGGAGCGATGGATGTAGGAAGGGATCGAGTTCCTCAGGGATGATGATACCATTGGGCCCAAACCACTTCTCCCTGGGTAGGTGTGAAGAAGTACCTGGATAGGCGTGAAGAAGTACCTGGAAGGCCATTGATTAGGATAGGAGAAGAAGATGGAGACGAAATTAGAGAAAAATTATCAAGGAGGCTGTGTGAGCAGCAATTTATCAGATAAGATAAACTTGCAACAGTGATTTGTTATACAGGAATGTCTATCAAGTCACTGCTGCAAAATCCCGCATCGCCTTAAAGGCAGGTTAGAGAGGAATATAAAATAAAATAAAAAATAGGGATGATGATATTGATACTACAGGGAGCATATACTGATCTAAAATTAAATGGCTTTTAATATAAATAATATAAACTTATACTTCAAATTCGTTTGTCTTTTCACAGCCTACCTCAAAAACAAAAAGTCATGTATTTAAGAGAGGAGAAATATGGCTTGGTTATTACAGCAACTTTTTCACCTAAATCGACTTCCTGGAAAGGGCCCTTTATATGGTTGAATCCACACATCTTTACAATTAACTATTTTCTTTTGAACGATTTTGATTAAAATATATTGAGTAAAATTGAATGGTCTTCAATATCAATTAGGACTTTTCCCTGGTCTTTTTTACTGAAGTATCGCCAATTTCAGTGATTTTTAGAAATAATATGTCATAAAAGAATAAATGTTTCATTGAAAATTAATATTAAACTACAAATAGACACAAAGTTGGTTAAATTTGGGATTAAAAACTATTCTAAATATTGAACAATATTAATATTCAGGGGACTACAAGTTTCTCATAGCCTGCGATATTTAATTTAATGTCCTCGGAAACATTTTCTTTTTCTGTGTATTTCTTTCATCATCATTCTGATGCCCTTAATTTGTGATGAAAAGATACTATTTAATTTTAAGGAGTTCATTTTTTTTTAAATGTCACACTCCCAATAAAACAATGCGTTTATGATTCAGCTTTTAACCTCCTCAGTAGATAGATAAATAGAAATTTATTTGTTTTTGGGGAGTTCCCCGTACAAATAGAGCATAGCTTGGCTATTGTAGAATAATATGGTTTTACAATTTATTTACATATCATTTAAAAATAAATAAAATTTACAATATTTTACGTTTAGAATGGGTTTTACAAAACACGAATAACAATAGAAATTAAAAACAAAAACCAATTACTGCATAATAATAGTTATATGAACCTGTTACTATGGTAGAAACAATAAAAAAAATAAAAATATTTATATGTATAAACAAAATATTACTTTTAAGATAAACTAAAAATAAACACTTAATAGAATGGCTATGATCAACAATTTTGTGTATGCACTTTGCGTACTCTCATCATATAATAGTAAACTTTATTTAACTTATCTATACAATCGATATTCAATGTGGTTTCGATGTTGTGGTTATCAGAAGATTCTGAGATGAAGTTTTGAAGGATTTTTTTTCTATAGTCATTGTATGCTGGGCAGTGAAGGAGAATGTGATGTAGACTATTGTAGATAAATTGATTGCATGGTATACAAGTTTCTTGAGACTCAATAAAAAAAATTCTGTTTTTTGCATAGATTCTGTTAGATAACCTCATTTTTATAATCGTAATAATTTATTACATTATGTTCCTTTGATAAATCTTTAACAGTTTTAAATAGGTGACGAAAAATTAACTGGCGATACTTAAGTGGAAAAAAAAATACCCTTCATCCTTATAGAATAGACCTGACGTGGTAAATATATTTTAAATACCGGATTTTCAAAATTTCTCACACTAAAGCATTATTAATTGTGTTTATATAATTAATTCTATTCCATTGTTGGATTAATACAAAATGGATAAATATGAGCTATGAGGCCTGCACGATAGAGGCTATCTTATAGAGGCTTATAAGATAAGACTGAGAAATGCCCTCTCTCCATTTAGTATCTAGTATGATGAACTGATCTGGGCTGCTTGAAATGTCTTTTCATTGTTCTTGTAATAACATGAACCAAAGACAATGGAAAGACAGTGTAGCAACATTTGTCATTTTAAAGAAACTATAAGATTTAGTGAATTATTGAAGGAAGCTAATCGACTAGTGAGTACTTGAACACCCTCATTGCTCAAACCACGCCCTGAAGATGACCCACATTTTTGGGTTGAAACGTTGGGAAAAATAAAATTAAAAAAAAAAAAAGACGGCGTCCTGAATATTTTGTCAACCACAATAAGGTTTAGTTATATGCTATATTTTTATTTATACACTTTATTAATCACAGATCACTATAAAAATAGAATAAAATATTACAAAAAATAACGTCTCACTTGGAACCCCCATACCAGACTTAAACGACTAGAAACCGCCCGACGTTTTCGACTACTGCACCACTTACTAGACAAACGCTCTAAACGTCCCACTATTTACAAAAGACTCATATATATTACTATAATAAGGCCTATTTGGACTTACGGGATCGAGCTTTGGAGCTCTACTAAACCATCAAATTCCTCTCGTATCCAATCCCTACAATCCAAAATCCTCAATGCTCCCTACTTTTTCACAAATAAAATCATCCATAACGACCTTAATATACCATATGTTTCCGATTTAACTCAATCCAGATACCTATCCTTCCATAATAAACTTCTGAACCATCCGAACCCTTTGTTTCCAACCTTGCTTCCTCTTCTATTCCTGATAACCCTCCGAGGCGTCTTAAAAGAAGATGGCATCGGGACCTTCTAATATAGAAATATAATTAGAGTGCTACCACCAATGGGTAGTTTCTCTTCATGTTGTACATGTCAAGTTTCTTATTTCACATTTACTAGTTTTATTTATCATTATACAGTTGTCGATTTCAATAATAAAATATAAAAAATATTACAAAACATTTAAGACCTTGGCTATTTTTTTATATATTAATTTATTAATATATGCAAAAATAAACATATATTTCATTTTTTATATTAAAAAAATACAATAAAAATAACAATAATACGACATTACAATATAATTACATAATAAATTATAATTAACCCCATTCACTCTTACTTTAAGTTAATGCGAAGTAAAACGTTCATATCATAAGTCATTTTTTACCTAGGATTCATAAAAGTTGCAGGCACGTTTTTCTCTTCGAGCGGTTATTAGTAAGGTTTTTTTATCAACAGCATATCATTATTTTTGAGAAACAAGAGAATCTTTAAAACAGAAATTTATAGTCTGTTCGATGGGCTATTTTTTTTTTACCTTATTCATTACTGTGGTGTAACAGATTTCAATGAATTTTTTTTTTTGGTGATATTAGGTCGAAAAATATTAGATTCATATCCGAATATTAGAGTTCTCATTACATCGTCCTAGGAGCAAAAAACTGTATGAAATTTTAACTTTTTTTTACATATTATTGTTTTCTGACTTTGCTCTGTATTCATTTCCAGGTTAAAATATATCAATCCATAGGGTTTCTTGAATAAAAAAAAGAAAACGTATTTCTGATTGTATTAAACGAATTAAAATGTATTATAAATGACAAAAAAACCAAAAGACACTTACATCAAAGTAGTCTTAAATACATTTCTGCCTATAAAAAGCAATTGGGATTTCGGGTCGTTTAAAAGTCTTAAACAAGAATTAGATTTGAAAAAAAAAAAAAATGAATTTCTGGAGTTAAAGAGGAATTTTGTATAATACGTAAAAAATGTTATAACACTTATATAGGATATATTACAACCTAGAAATACAAACGGAGAAAAGGCATAAAACAATAATAAAAAAAATGCTTTAATTTTTTATTTTTTCATAAAGATTTTTTTTTTGGGGACTTAAAGCGCATTGGCGAGAAGCATGGATATAATATTGTGGGGGCTAGTTTCATGAAAAAAAGTTTCATGGGAATCGTTTGGAATAAAATTTTCCGTTATATGTGTTTTTTAACGAAATTTAAATAATATTTACAGATGTTTCTAAAAGTTATAATTGGTTGCTTTTATGTATCGGGTTCCTGGGCTGAAAGGATTGTTTTTCTCCCCTCAGTAAGTAACCAGGAAGTCTTGACTCCATGAAACTTCTAATAGTTTCCTCTGGGACCAATCCATTGCTTAAAATGATGGAGGGCAACCAACATTTTTCCTCTTTCGTGGGGCTGAATTGATTAAGTTACACCCAGAGCTAATGATTTTTCCTATATTCTTTCCTATAGTTTTATATATCTTAATTACTGAGAACTCCTATTTCAATTATTGTAGCAGTTTTAACTATCTAGTTTATTATTTGGTACTGTATCATCTATGAAAATGAAGTGCCAAACAATAAACTAACTTTATTTTACAAAAAAAAAAAAAAAAAATGGAAAAGCGAACAAAGAATAACGAGATTTTAAAAAAAAATTATTGTGGGTATTTCTTAATCAGAAAAAAAATGTCCCCTTAATAAATAAAATAAAATTTAATTACCTGTCATCAGCAGGATTATAACCTTGAGCTTTGGAAGTCAGTGCCTAACCCACTGAACTATCCCGCTCCTTAATCAGATATATCAGAGTCTTATATAGTATTTACAAACAAAAGTGATAAAATCTGTAGTTTAATTAAGTTTGAATAATATGATAATACAGTAATGCAATATGATAACAATAAAATATTAAATTTAATTAAATCTTAAAATCTTCCAAGGGTATTTTTAATTAATTAAGAAAATACCTTATTTAATAATTTCAAATCCCTTATTTGGGATGTAATGTTAAATTTGCAGTATTTTTAAATTGTGGAATGAACTTTTCATAAATAGTTATGAAATAATTATTCCAAGAAGATGAGCATAAGATAAGGATGTAAGTAGAAATTTTATTCATTAAGCTGATTTTTTGGCGGGAATTTTATAGATTATCGTTGTATGTGCTGTTACATCTTTTTCATATATATTTAATGTATTGTAATATTTTAGATAAAAAGTCCGACTTGAAAATGGTCAAAGTTGCCCTGAAGCGTTGTTGTGATAAATAAAATGAATTGAAGCATTGAGAGGAGGTGAAACGGTTCAATAAGTTATTTCCTTCAAATTATTAATTTTACTTATTAAATTTAAATTAAAATTGAAACAAAAATCTATTTGTTGATAATTAATACTTATATGGTATAATTGTATAACAATTAAAATTAATGATAGCTGGTGTTGCTATAAAGGATTTCCATAGGTTCGAGAAAAAGGAAGTATTTACAGGATTAATATACTTCAAGAGCTATAGAAAAGTTTATAAAAAAAAATTGGTTTGATTTTTCCGCAGAGAATCAGGAAATTAAAGTTTTGTGTTTAAGGGTCAATTTTTTTTTGTTGAATAGAAAGCGACAACTAAAAAAAAAAATTAATTTAGGTAATGGACAATTGCTAGGCAAAATTTCCTTCAAATGCAAGTAAAGTTTCTGTTGATAAAAACCGTACGAATGGAAATTATTTAAAGAGGACTTATAAGCATCTAAACTACTTCAAGTTCTGTTTTTCATGAAAACTTTGATAATTCGTGAGTTCTTTTTTAATCACCCTCCAACTGAACTACGAATACCTCACTTTTTTAGAACTTCCTTGTTTAATAAGCTTTAAATCTAAATTAATTAAGTTGAGGTATGTCTCCAAATAAGTTGGAATTCATATTTAGCAGTGAAAAAAAAAAATACGATTTGACTTTATGTCAACCTAGAGTACCTCCGTTTTCAACAAATATCTCAAACATGAAATTATAATTTAGCTTTAATTATTTTTTCTTGTATACTATATGTTTTTTTTAGCAGTATTTATTTTTTACTTATTTTTTTTTAATATGAAGAAAATTTTCTTGATTAATTTATTATAATATATCCCCGGTCACACGAAAAAAAAATAGTTAAGGGTTTGTAATAATTTATTTTAGTATTTTTTTTTTTCTGAAAAACAAAGCTACTCTAGGATAACATAATATCAAATAACATATTTTTTTTCTTTTCCTTATTGGTAAATGCTCAAAAAAACAGAGAATTTAAATTTCCTGCTTTTATGCGGAAAATCATACCATGGATTATATAAACTTTTATTTTTATGTCTACTATAACTCATAAATATTTCCCGTTTCTTACGGGAAATTCATTATATTTAACAAAAACAGAGCAATGTTTCCTTGTGAATAATTTTCATAAAATTTAAGCCTTTGCAATTAGGCCCATGGCTATTTAATGCACTCATTTGTTTTAATGTCCAATAGGAAACCTAAAATTAAATTCATGCCCATCGATGTGTTACAAAGATGGATCAGGAACTATTTCATGAAGTCATTTATATTATTATGAACATTCATTTGTACATTTTATTTATTCAGAAACGTATTCAGAAAACAGGGAGGGCAGCTCAATGAGTAAGGCAATGTGCTCTTATACTGAAGGTCACGAGTCCTAGTCCGGTTGTGGAGTATAATCATTTATTGTATGAAGCGTGGATCGACCTGGGGTCGAGAAACCCTCCTAGGCCTCTGTAAAGTGGGTCCGCTTAGTTAAATAATTAATTAAGGGGGAAAAACTTGACGGTTATGCATGGTATCGGCATAAATAAATCCCTGCACAGTGGTTAGCCTTGAAAAAGAACTTTCTTACAAAGTGCTGAACTCAAGACCCTCCATGAGTTGTAATGGTACAGGTTTATTCTCAGACTCTTCCGTTAACAAGGATACGGGGAGAAAATAAATGGTATGCCAGCATTTCCTGTCGACTACTTTCTCTAGGCAAAACCGCTTTCCATCAAGTAGGATCTTGCGCTGATTCCATGTTATATATGTCGTCAGGGCAGCGGCAGCGAAGACGAAGAAGACATGGAGACAGTAACGAGCAAGAGGATATTCATGTTTTGATCCTTGCGAGATAGAAGGAAATTAAAAGAGTATATATTGTAACGTTGTATTGTAATATATAGTTTTCATTGAATAATTGTGAATTATATAACATAATTTTTTGCAATTAATTATTATAATCTACTTTCCTCAAAATATGAACATCGGCGAGGAAGGATATTTCAATGTGTATTAATTAGATATCTAATTATTTTTTCTCGATTATTTTGTATGAATGTAGAAATATTAGCCGCTAATTTAAACACAGCGTGTCTTTTAAATTCTATAAAGTGGCTACCATTAATTAAAAAATAATTAATTAAGGGGGAAAACTTAGCGGTTGAGTCTGATCTCGGTCAAATCACCTCCTGGCACAACCGTAAACCAAAAACAGTGCTTTCCCAAAATAGTACTAAAAGACCCTTCATGAATTGTGGTACAGTGGTACAGTTTTTTTTTAATGTCTTTTTTTATTACTAAGAATCGTACCAATAATGCCGATAATAACGTTAACAGATCATGGATGGAAAATGGACGGTACGGATGGATGAAAAAACCGATGGTAAAGAAAAGTATGCGAAGTATGGTTTCCCCCTACCATTTTTCCTCGTTAAAATTTTAAAAAAACTAACTTATGTTTATGTCCCAAGTTGTAAAACAAGATTATGGTAAATTCATGGGAATCGAAAAAAGAAAGTTAAATAAGTGAAAAGCGTTCTAAAAAATATTACAGTTTCTTTTTTTTAATTTATCAACATTCTCCACATATCACCAGAACCTTTCCTATCCCCCTTGCAAAATCCCTATCCAGCACCACACATCCCTACAATCCACCTCGAAGGTTGAAGCGGCAGTGGCCCAGAGATCTTTTGTGAATAAGTATAGATTGGAGTTTTGCCAGTGTCCAGATTCTCCACTCAAGCCATGTATGTGTGATTATAGCGCCTCTGATCAGCCTCTACTGGTCCTTAATACCACCAGAAATGCGGGTGATTTAGAGGCGCTGGGATCTTCTAGAGTCCTGCCTTTCCTTCCTCGAGTGGGGAGAAAGGCTTGGCTCAGAGATTTTGGGTGAATGATTTTTATTTTTATTTATTTTTTTTAGATATTGTATATGTGAGTAATTGTTTTTATTAGTTTATTTTTTTTTGTTTAGTTTAGTTTATATACATTTACTTTTAGTATTATTGTTTTTTCCGTATTATTTATTTTTATTTATTGTTGATAAAGCGTGAATGTGCTCTCTGAACACTATTATAAATGTCCTTATTTGTGACAGCTGTAACATCCCTCAATGAATATAGTTAAAAAAAATAATTATGAACAGTGCATAATGTTTCTTGCTTAATAATTAAACAAAATACAATTAAATACTTGCAATAACTTTATCATCCGATATAATTAAAATGCTTTCATTATAATTAAACAACTGAATTTCATCAGAAAATATTCGAAATAATTGAAATTAAATATTTTCCAATTTTATTATATTTAACGCTAAGTAGTCCCCCTCCTCCAATCATTCATTAGTTTAATTGAAAATGAGTGGTAATAAGTTCAATTAGCCATAATTTGTTAATTATGTTTATATGTTTCTGTATTCACCTTTCTACGAATGCAACGGGAATATATTTGCTGGAAACAATAAAACAGTTCATTTAGATTATGAGTTTCGACTAAATAATATCATTTTTATATGAGTTAAAGGAGCCTCACGTACACAAATGAGTGCAATTTGGTCTAATTGCAAACATGTCGTCAGTATTTGAGGGGATGGATCAATAGTTGAATGTTAAAGTTCTTATATAAATCGGGCTTGATTATTTTCTGTTAGGGTTTTCTCTGCGAAAGAAGAAACGGAGACAGTTCATATTGGACCGTGACAGATCTATAGACTCATTCAGATTGATGGAAGACCATTGACCATGCCTCAAGGAATGATATCAAGTTAAAGGACGAAAGCTGACACACGAAATCGCATTGAAGGACGAATGTTATTGTCGCAGTCGCACATTTCACGCATCTTATGGACTCGAGATCTTATTGCTAAAAATAAATAGATGCGGAATCCCGATTGGAAGTATACAGAGAATCAAAATAAAAAGCAATATTGCCCAAGTGGTTGGCATTGAAACTCGCAAACCTTGATCTCCAAGTAATCGCTTGTTAAACTAATGAGACCAGAAAAGCATTGGATAAATAATAACTGTTTATACAATGACATTACGGCGTCTATTAATAATAATTAACTGTTCAAATATGATCGATTCAAGTTATATCATATCATACCTCAATAAAAGATTTTTTTTTAAAATAAATAAAACAATATATGATGATAATATCTGCTTGTTTAGAAGAAAGCAAAAACTGCAGGGTTAAAAGAAACATAAATAAAGTTTACAAAGCAACTTTCCTGAACAAATATCTTAAAAGAATTATAAAAGAAACTTTATGAGCTCACCGGAAGGTTATAGAAATTTCCAAAGCCTCAACGATATTGTTTACCAGAAACTTGTGGAGCTGATTACATCAAATGGGATGGATTATGGGGTTGACGCCCGAGTATTAAAAGTTTATTCACCTTGAGAGATTCTAAACTGATTTTGGATTGGCTGGGATGCAGACCTATCAGAATTTACGACATTAAAGCGATCCTCACAAATATTTTCTTCCTTTTGTTAATTACGAGGTGTCTTGGTTATAAAATTTAAAATGGTACTGCAAGTTACCCAGATACGAAAAATCATCGTCAACCAAATCAAGTTGCACAGGTTTCAACATATTTGGGCCCCTTGAACCTCAATAACTTTTTCGAACTTTTATCAGCAGTCGTTAATAAAGGGCAAATTCCTAAGCTCAGGGCTTAATCATCGAAGGATATTAGACTCTGATTAAACTGATTGTTTATTTGTCCGTTTAAATGATCAGTTATCTATTTCTGTGAATGTTTCTTGATTATGGCCGTGGTTTATTAAGTTAATAATTTATTATTGAGTGAGTTATTGAGGTGAATTTATTTATTTATAAACGTTTTGGGCTCTTCGAACACCTGTGTCATTTTCGCCTTATATTACAATTTGATCAATTACTACACACATAACAAAAGTATACAGTTTAAAGTTTAGAATAGCTACAGATGAATATGATAGTACAATTGAAAGCTTTAGCTCGGTTAGTTAAAAATGCAATTCAAAGATTTTATGATAGCCCAACATGGCCAGGAAATAATATCTACTCAAAGTTGAACGGTAAGTGAAAGTTGTGTGTTGCGCGCACCAGATTCTTTTTTTTTTTAGTATGAATCTTTTTAAGCCCAAGTTAATTATAAATTAAATGTGAAATTAATCAAGTTGGCCGATGGGATGAAAGGAGAAGGCAGAGCGGTGAGTGGAGAAGATGGGCACTTGCCCCAGATAACCACCAGCTCCAATCGGGACAAGGTCTCCCTCTATCTATCTTCGCTACTTGTGTATTCATTTTAAACAGCATGTTAATAAACTTCCTACAATTAAATGTTCCAGCACCTCATTTATTTATATCCCTCGCGGTTAGATTTATGTATAATGAGCGACTCACCGCTCATTTGAATCGCAAAAGTATTCCAACGAGTCATGGTCGTTATTATTTAACTATACAGCTAACCGTTTGCATATAACAGGGTCTCCAAACTACGTCCCAAAAAAGTATCTTTCATTAAAAGTATTTTTTTTTTTTTGATGTTTACAACTGTTAGTATAAATATATCAAGTACACAGAAGTACAATCACATGAAAACGCTTGTTAAGAAACTACCCACTGGTAGCACTCTAATGTCTACAAAAAGAGATCCCGAGGCCATCTTCTTTTCAGACGCCTCGGAGGATCATCAGGTATTGAAAAGGAAGCAAGGTTAGAAACAAGAGAATTCGGCTGTTTAGGAAGTTTATATTACAAGTATAAGAAGATAACAATTAAATTTTATTCTGGGACATTTAGTCCTCCAAGAATAATATTGGGTTGGCAAACAAGTCCTTTCGGTTTTTCAGGGTGAAATAAAAATTATGTTTTATGGACATAAAATTTATTTCAATCTATAATATATTGGCCATTATTTAATATGACTTTTTCCCATCTTTCCACTAACTGCATAATGCTATGTTCATAGAATGTCAGGAGTTTATTGTTAAAAAATCTGATCCAAGTGGTTTTTGATGTCCTCTTCCTTTTGGAATTTCTTTCCATTCATGGAGTTCTCCAGGGACCGGAATAAGTGGTAGTCACTTGGTGAATAAAGCTGGGACAAAAGGTCCCATCTAAGGCTCAATAATTTATTGCGAGTGACCAATGAGGTGTGGGGCCTAGAGCGTTGTCTTGGTGGAACACAACACCCTTCCGTTCATTCATAACTCTTCGAAGCTCATAGCTTCATAGCTCGACGTTTCCAACTACTTCAGCACTTACTAGACAAACTATCTAAGCATCCAATCAATTATAAACGAGACATTCATATACATGACTATAATAAGATCTATTTGGACTTACGGGATTGAGTTTTGGGACTTCACTAAATCATCAAATTCGTCTCGTATCTAATCGTTACAAAATTCTTCGTGATCAAAATGTTTCTTACTTTGTCACTAATAAAATCATCCATAAGGACCTCGGTGTCCCTTATGTGTCCAATTTGGCCTAATCCAGATACCAATCCTTCCATAAAAAACTTCTGAACCGTCCGAACCCTCTTGTTTTTAGCCTTGCCTCCTCTTCGATTCCTGATAACCCTCCTGGAAAGTGGCCTCGGGGCTTTCTAATATAGAAATATAATTGGAGTCTCATATTCATATTGTATTAGTTATTCATATTTACTGGTTGTATTTATCATCTAATATAGTTGTAAATTTCAGTAAATTGATTTAAAAAAAAAAACAGATAAATAAACATCAGTATGTTTACATATTTGTACTGGTGGACGAGAGAGATAATACATAGATAATTGATCTCTTAAGAAATGTACTCTAATTGTGCATAATAGCATTGAATAAATATATCATGAAAAATGGCATAGGCTTAATTATTTTTCCGGTTGAGAGGATACGGATAGGCAAAGTTCTAATGTAATAACAAATAAAAGTCCTTTTGTCGTTGATGTCGCTATTTTGAAGTTCTGCAGTTCTCATGTTGTTGTTTTTTTTGTTTTTTTACTAATCCAAGATAAAAATAAAACTTGTAGGAATAATTCAATTTAGTCTGAAGTATTATGAAACAGCAATTTAAATCTTTTATTTTTTTCACGATTTGGGATCGGAACTGCTTGGGAAGAAACGTCAAATATGGTAGCAATATGCATACTGAAATTATTTAATTTAAGTACCGAAAATATACTTTTTTTTTTTTAAATTTATGAAAACCTTTTTTATGTCAATTCAAACTTAATAAAATGCAATTGATACAAATTGGGATAATACAATTGAATGACCCTTTAGTAAAAGTTCGTTTAAAATAATAGTAGACGCAGTAAATTAAAAAAACAAAAACATTAAAGGATTAATTTTTATTTTATAAAATTTAATTTGATTGTTCGAGAAAAAAGATAATCCATATAATAATAATCAATTAAGGAAGTTTCGAATACCCCTAAATTTTGTATATTTTTATTTTTCGAGTAATATAACATTCTATCAATTGGACAATAGTTATAATAAGATAAGGCTACATTAAAACTATATAAAAATAAAAAGAAGCAAAATAACGACTAAATAATCAATAATTGTATACAATAAATAAAAATAAAATAACTTAAAGATGAGTAACTTAAAAAAACAAAAAAACACAGATATTCATTATTTACAATCAGGAGACAGATCACCGAGGCAGGCTTGTCCTTTCATCTATAGGGGAAAAAGTAGGAAGCCAGGTGATCCCTGCGCTACTTTCTCAACGGCTTTACTTGGGGCTAAACCCAGTGGATATTGAGCGGACTTCTGATTTACTGATTTTTTTTTTACAGTAATGTTTTGAGATAACATTTACAAAAACATAAGAATGTTTTTTTATTGTCGCGCATGGCTTAACTATGCTTTGGATTCCACATGAAGTCCAGAAGTTTTAAAAAAATAAAATAAAATAAGAAATAGAGCATTGATGCAGTGAAATCTGGGTCAAATGGATGGGGGAAGATAGGAGTTTTTTTTTCTTTCTTTTTTTTTTTTTTTGATGGAAAGGTATAGCCTACCTCGGATGGGGATATGGAATATTGAAAGGTTCCGAAGGCGTGGATTCGAAGTGGCAGATAGTAATCACTTACCTTTCCCTGAAAAGAATTATTTGAACATATAAGGCGGATACGATGAGTAGAAAATAAATCATAAATTTATCACAAAATCGCCAGTAAAAAAGCTTTGAACATGTCTCAAAGGTAAGATACGCGACGGTGACAGTAAATATGCGAACCAATAGTGTTTACACGGGGCGGGCAGAATTCTTGAAGGCCACGGTCAGTCATAAGCAGAGATGTGTCCACTTCATCAAGGCAATTCATCTCAATTGATCCCACCAACCGAGGACAATGCTTTTCAATAACATTAAACTAAAGAAGACAACAAAGGTGAGATTAATGGCTGCTAAAAAAAATAATTATATCATGTTTGAACTAAAACATTTATGGGGCCATTTTAAAAGGTTAATTATATTTCAAAATTGTCTGTGAAGCTATTTAGGAAAAAAATATTCTTAAAATAAAACTTTAAAGGAACTATTTTGTGATAATGTTCTAAATTTATGGTAAACATTTAATTTATATATATATATATATATATATTTTTTTTTTTTTTTTTTTTTTATTTCTTTATTGAGTATTATAACAATCTGTCTCTTGGACATTTTCTTAGATCGGAATTATAATTCATCTTGTATGAATTACTTGATTCTAATATTTCGTTTAGTTTATAAGCTAAAAATAAAAATAAGCAAATAGATATATTTTAAAATAGCCTTTCACGAAGGCTATTTTAAATCGGTTTATCAAAATTAATTTATGACATGTTCGTTCACAAAAACATCGTACGACGTTTTAGAATCAAAAATACATCTGTAACTGTTACAGATATTGCTAATACATAAAACGTTTATGAAAACCATACCGACGAAAGAAATTTTTTTCAACAATCATAATTAACTAAATCTAATACTTATCATTTATCACATGATTATATAACGATCATAACCACAGATGTCATAATTTTTTTTTTTTTTTTTTTATAACTTGAATACTCAGTAGGAAGAATTGGCTAAAAAACATATTTTATTAAAAAAACTATTTTAATAATTGGGAGTGGGATAGCTCAGTGGTAAGGTACTGAGCTTCCGATGCTAAAAGTCCGAGGTTCGAACCCCGGCTCAAGACAGAATATTTATTTATCTGTTTCATTGGCCGTTGGGCGATCCTAGGTTGGGAGATCCAGACTGGCACACCCAGCCTCTATAAAGTGGGTACCCTTAATTAAATAACTAATTAAGGGGGAAAACCTGGCGGTTGAGCGTAATCTCGGTCAGATCACCTTCTTGCACAACTGTTGACCTAGAAACAGTGCTTTCCCTAAATAGTACTGAACCCCAGACCCTTTATGGGTTGTAGTGGTACAGTTTAAATTTTAATAATTACTTGATAGTTTTAGTTTTAAAATATGCATTCATTTTTGGTTACGATGTTTACACAATTATGTGATAAATACTATTTGTTTAGATTGTGTGAACAACGATGATTGTAAATAAATTCTTTTATTGTTGTTATGTTGATAAAAATAATATTAATAATAATGAAAGACTTAGCGAACCCGAAAGTTCGATGCCGACACCTTTCGAACACTCTCTCTACTGTTCGACATCCAGTCGGTCTACTCCTCGAACGTTTACCATTCGGTACAGCAAATGTTAACCTTTTAGGAATTTTTTCCTTACTAAGCCCAACAATTTTACAAGCCCATTTGATTCGCCGAGATGTGATCACCTCAATTAAATTAACCGGATACAGTTCACGCAATTCGGCTTTGTGTAACCGCCTGAACTCTCTGGCTAACTCATCCTACTTCGGTCTGAATATTCTACGCAATATCTCATTTTCAAAAACCTTAATTGTGCATCCCTTAATATCAGCGGCCACGTTTCGCACCCATAAAGAACTGCAGGTAAGATAATGATTTTATAGATTCTAGTTTTTAAGTTCCTATACAAGAGGCGCGAGCTAAGTAGTTTTGTCACAGAATAATAACAAGCATTTCCTGCCTACGGCCTAACCTTAATCTCCTCTTCAATTTCGTTTTTATTGTTATCGTAAACCCTGGATACTTAAAATTCCCTACGTGTTCAAACATATTACCATCTATATCGATAACACCAGCAATATCGCCAGTTTTGCAGCTAGCCATATAATTTCTCTTATCCGTGATTTGTTAATTATAGTTTTATTTATATATAATATTTGTGACAGTAATTTTATTTTTATTAATAGCACCCTTAAACGTCGTCAGATGTTTTTACGCATGAAAATATAATAAGTTAATTTTAATAAAAGGGTTTAAAATAGCCCTTGTAAAAGTAAAGAAGATTTCAAAGTAAATATATATATATATATATATATATATATATATATATATATATATATATATATATATATACATATAAATATAAACTTGTGTCTTGTTGAGTCAGTACTTTGTCGGGAAGTACGGTTTCTTAGTCAACGGCTGTGCTGATTTGACCAAGATTATACTCAAACGCCAGGTTAATAATAAATATATAAGTATATATTAAGTTTAAGTTATGTTATATTTCTATTGTTAGAAATATTATTGTTTTTCAAAGTTTATTTTATATTTATTATCAATATTTACTTAAATGATATTTAAATATAATTTTCGCAGTTGGACTTAGTTCAACAGTCTTATGCAACCAATTCTTTTCTCAATATAAGCATTATTGTTATTGTAAGTAAATCAATTTCGTGAAAAAAAGGATCTGCACATGCACGTTCAAGGATAATAAAAAAACATAAATAAAAGGACACAGGTATTTTTTTTTAATATGTTAATACCGGAGTGATTTAAATTCATTAAAATCGTCATCGGTATGTTGTTTCTCTTTAGAGACTAATCATCACTATAAATGTTTTTAATGTTAATTTGAAATCAACCTTTTTTTTTTTTTTTTGGATGACTCTTTTATGACAAATTAAAAAAAAAAAAAGAACTAATTTATTTTATTTTACCGACGACGTTTATTCGTCTATTATATATTACAATAGTCCGACCTAACTCTATTTTAACCTTTTTCAATATTATCGGTTGATTGATGTTTATTCTCTGTAGTTTAGCAACTCAACATAGTTGAGGAGCCGTGCAATATTATTATTGTAGTTCTCTTGTTTAAAGATGAGAACACTGAATTATCTATGGATTGTCAAATATAATTTTTTTTCAAGTTTCACGTTTAGCGAAACCTATCTCGACTTAAGGAATAGAACTGTGGGGGAAAGCAAAATTTTCTAACATCAAACGCATCAAACGCATTCCCTCTCCTGATTGTATGTATGTGTTATTTTTAATTAACTTATTTTACGATTATTTTATTTTATGCATTGTATATACTTGTTATTATTATTTATTTCAGTTCATTTTATATTTTTATGTATATATAGATTAAAAGTGGTCTTGGGTCACTATAACTATTATCCATTAGACAGAATGTTATATTATTCAATAAATAATATAATGATGTAGAGATGGTTGACCGTTGATATAATATGAGAAGGAGTTAGTTTTAATTATTTTAATTTTTGCCGACGTTTCGACCCACTTTGCAGGCCGTCTTCAGGGCTACAAAAGATGCAAAACATGTTGAAAATAAAAAATAAATATAAGTATATACAAAATAAGAAGAAGTTGTCAGATACAGAAATAAAAGATGGTATCAGAGATATAGTGGGTGACAATGTAGCTAAATATTAAGAATTATATATGTAGAAGATACAAATAAATGGAAAATAAGTAACTAACTAACTAATAAGTAAATAACTAACTCCTTCTCAAATAAATAATATAAATCATTTATATGCATACAGGGTGTCCAGTAAGTAGAGGGAATATTTAAAAGGTTAGTAGACATCAAGTTCTACAAAAAAGTTCATATAAACAATTTTCCAATTTCCAACAGAAACGTAGGGAATTTAAGATTTGTGTTTTTTTTTAAGCTAGTCGCGTTTTTGTTGAAAAGGAAGCGATGACCTAAATAATATTCGATTTAAATAATTAAACATTACTCCTAAGTAAACTAGAAAATATTTACTTTAAACAAAAGCAGAGTTTTCCATTGTTAAAACTATTTAAAGAGGACTATTGAGCGAACAAAGTTCCGTTTAAAAAAAGTCATAAATTATTTGTGATTTATTTTATCACCCTTCAACTGTACTTTACTCCACTCTTGGAAAAACTTCCTCGTTTATTAAGGTTTAGATCCATATTAATTAAGTTGAGGTTTATTAGGGAAAATTTTCAGATTCACCTCAAGTTGTGAAAAGAAATGATGTGATTTTCTATCTACCTAAAAGTATCCTTTTTTTTCTTCAAAATTGACTACAATTAACTGCTGGACAGCTTCTATTTATTGTTTTGTTTTTTTCGTCATATGATTTGTATTCTAATAAACATAATTCCTAAAAACGCATTTTATTTATAAAAATAAAAAAATTTAAAATGATTTTAATAATATTTTTCACATAAAGTGGTTATAAAGTTCTGTTTTTCTTTCAGATCTTCGTCATAGGAATTGATAAGTATTTATCAGTCACAAACTTAATGTTTCTAACTAAAATTTACGTTTAAAATAAAGGGTCATAAACCTATGACTTCCTGCCCTACAGTATCCTTTAATAACACCCCACTTATCCCTGTTGAAAAAATCCGATACCTAGGACTCCACCTGGACAAACGTCTCACTTGGAATCTTCATACGAGACTGAAACGACAAGAAACAGCTCGACGTTTCCGCTTATTCCAACACTTACTAGACAAACGATCTAAGCTTCCACTTAATTAAAAAAGACTCATATACATGACTATAACACGACCTATTTAGACATGTGGAGTTGAGCTATGGGGCTCCATTAAACCATCGAATTCCTCTCGTATCCAGTCCCTACAATCCAAAATCCTTCGTAAAATCCTTAACGCTCCTTAATTTTTCAGAAATAAAATAATCCATAAAGACCTTAATGTTCCGTATGTCTCCGATTTGGCCCAATCCAGATACCTATCCTTCCATAATAAACTTCATAACCATCCGAATCTTCTTGTTTCTAACCTTGCTTCCTCTTCAATTCCTGATAATCCTCCGAGGCGTCTGAAAAGAAGATGGCCGCGTGATCTCCTTTTGTAGATATATTATTAGAGTGCTATCAGTGGGTAGTTTCTCAACAAGTGTTATCATGTGATTATATTTCTGTGTACACATTTACTTGGTTTATTTATATTAAAACAGTTGTAAATTTCATATATAAAAAAAAAATAAAATAAAGAAATCTACTGATTGCGTCAACTATTTTCATGAAAACTTAAACAATAGAGCTAGAAACATTAACTTTGTCACTTATAAATACGCATTAATTCCTATGATAGAAATCTAGGACTAAAACATAAGTTCATAACCAGTTTACTTGAAAAATCATTTTAAATTTTTGTATTTTTATAAATAAACTATATTTTTAGGCAATTATGTTTATTATAATACACCCCATAACCTTGGAAAACAATAAATAAAAGCTTTACAACAGTTAATTATAGCCATTTTTGTTGAAACCAAGGGTACTTACTTCTAGGTGACACGATTGAAAATAACTTCATATCTATACACAACTTGAGGTGAATCTCAAAGTTTTTTCCTAATAAACCTCAACTTAATTAATATGGACTTAAGGCTTATTAAATGAGGAAGTTTTTCTAAAAGTAGTGTTTGTCTGCTCAATAGTAGTGTTTGTCTTTAAATAGTTTTAAAAATAGCAAACTGTACTTTCGTTTAAAGTAAATTTTGTCTAGTTTACTTAGGAGTAATATTTTATTACTTAAATCCAACATTTTTTAAGTTATCGCTTCCTTTTCAACAAACCACGCGACTATTTAGAAAAAAACACAAATATTAAATTTCCTGTTTTCTGCCGGGAACTGGTTTATATAAACTTTTTGTGTAGATCTTGATGTTTACTATCAATCTTTTAAATATTTTTCTCTACTAAAGGGACATCCTGTGTATTTTAATTCCGGATGAAGAATAATATTAATGCAATTATTAAGATTTTTTTTTAAAATTTAAACTGTAAATATTGTACATAGGTGTGAATGTGATTTATTTACTTTAATTTTTTCATCTACCTTTTATCTATTATTTCATTATTTTTTTTTTGTACACAGGCATACCAATTTACTTATTTTATTTTTTTTTATATTTCTTTTTCTTTATTATTGATATTAATTGTATGTAGATACTGTGTGAATGAATCATGTAGCCTTAATATTAATGCCCTTCAATGTGGCAGAATGTATTAATATTCAATAAAGAAAGTAAAAAAAAAAAAAATAAAATAAAAAAAAATAATAAAAAAAATAATAAAAAAAAAAATAAAATAAAAAAAATTAAATAATGTTTTATGTGTCACCTTTACGAGTTACGTTATTATCATGTTCGTAATAACAGTTCCTCTGGTAACGTTACAGGGTTCGCGTATATTTTGTTGACACATATGGTTACGGGGTACCCGGGCATGTATATTTCCCGCAACGCATATCCTAAAAGGATGCCTGGTCATAATTCCGAGAAATATAGCCAGCAATTCAATTGCTTCGTGCAATAACTAACAGACTGTTTCCCAACCAACCGTAGCTGGAAATATTTATATAATCGTGGGGGCCGAGTGAAATGCTTTGCGCGTTGGAATATAAAAGAATTTATGAAATGCATATGTAGTTTGACAAGTCGTTGATTAAATAATATTTAATTGAAGTAAGCTAGTCGACTGTTCTACATATCATGAGTGATAAATATTCAAGACTATCTTTTTTAAAAAAAAATTTATTAAATTGTATGCCAACGTTTCAACCCAAACAGGTGGATCATCTTCAGGGATGAAAATTTTAAAATTCAATCAGAGATATAATATTTTACGACAGATGATGGTAAATAATAAACTATATTGATTGATGGTACACGAATCTTAACTAATATTCCAATGAAAGTTGGCACAAATAAAAATAATATATATATTTTTTTAAAAAAGACTGCGTCCTGAATATTTATCACCCAAAATAAGATTTAAGCTTCATCATTCGAAATAAGTTCAGCCATCTTGTAAGGAAACTAGTTTATAAGGACGGAATAAAATTTTCAGGAATTATAATTGATATTTCGACTAAAATTCGATATTGAAATATCGGAATTCATATTTAATATTAAACATCGTATTATAATATTTATATTAAAATATCGTATTCGTATTTTATATTAAAATATAGGCTGACATTTTATTCCATTTTAATTCTTATTGATCAGTTGACTACATACCAATCTCTACTATAGTTAAAGCTATCGCAATAGCCCACCGAATTTTTGTTTTGATTAATGAATAAAAAAAAAATAAAAAAATATGAGAGATAATTAATAGTTGTAGTACTGTTTCGG
This sequence comes from Nezara viridula, assembly GCA_928085145.1. NCBI lineage: Eukaryota > Metazoa > Arthropoda > Insecta > Hemiptera > Pentatomidae > Nezara > Nezara viridula. Next base: position 115,077,726 of record OV725078.1, read on the forward strand.
CAATTATCAAATATTAAAAAATTGTCCTTTTTTATTTAGATATACAAAATTATTTCTGCACATTTTAATTATTCTTAAAGTTAAAAAAAAGTGACTTAGTTGTTTTTAAATCCATTAATTTATGTTTTTTGTGTCTATTAATAATTTATTAATATTAATATTGGAAAATGATAATATTGGAAAAAAAACTCATGGATGATGAGTAATATGGAAAATAATTTGTATATATATAAATATGTGAATAAGTGCTATGTCCAAAAAACAAAAAGATTGCTGAGTATGCTGTGTATCGAGCAACCCTATATAGTATGGCAGCACTGCTTTAAATAAAGTATTTCTCTCTATAGTAATCTTTTATTTAATATATAATTATAATTTAAATAAAGTTTTTTTTAAAAATAAAATGAACATTGTTTATTCAACAAGGGAAAATAGTCAATAACAATTTTAAATTGTTTTCAGAAAAAAAAAAAAACATTGTGATAATTAGAACAGTATACTAGATCGACTATAGTAGCTGAATATACTATATGTACTGTTGAATATGTTATAAATGCATATAACATAAGATGTACATGAAGATGAATTTATAAATATATATGTAGAAACGTACATATAAAATAAAAATTACATAAAAAAGGAGATTTCTGTTACAAAAGATCGAAAAAACTTTCCCAACCATTCTTTTCATCTTAATGTTAATGAAAATTTACAGAGTGTGGTATTCCATCTACTCTTTACAACTCTATACCAGTAAGCATAATAAAATAAATAAACAATATTGGAATAAAATAAGCAAGGAACTGTTTCAAGATCAGTATTTAAAATACTGTAAATCAGTGCTTCAAATGAAACATCAATTTTACATTTATTCTGTTTCGGTATAACTGGATTCTTTATTTTCTATTTTGTTCTGTTCTTTCGGAATTAGAAGTTTTTCCCTTAAAACGTTTCAAGTAAAAGTGTAACAGAACATTTATGTTTAAAAATTTTATTTAAAAGTATAGTGGATTTCACCTATGAGTCGATCTAACAAATGATTTTTATTTTTAGCTTATAAAATAAACGACACATTAGAATCGAGTAATTCATATAAGATGAATTATAATTCCAATCAAAGCACAATTAAATAAACCATAAACATAGAATATTTTTTTACTAAGTTTCCCCTATAATTTGATAATTTAAGAAGTTTAAAAATTTGACATTTGAGAGCCTTCTTCAAATTACAAAAATGTTGATACAGTATTTTACTCAAGACTAACAAAAATTTAAAACCAATACCTTTCAAATCAAGAACTTATTATTGTAAAATTTCATAAATTTCAATGAGAAAATAAAAAGTTAGTAACCAGAAGAGTCATTGAAATTAAAATACTCCTTTACTATATAAGTGTATGGAATATTTTCAGTTAAAATTTAATGACATTTTTTTTTTCCAAATACTGCATTTGGGAAATGATCTTTTTATTGTTTAAATTTCCGGAATACTTTCTCTTCACTCTTATTAAAACGAACCATTATATTAGACCATGTTATGCCCGAAGAAATCAACTGAAAAAATTAACATTAAGTTTGTCCGAAATGGTTTTAGGCCCGCCTCAAACATTTCCATTCTTTCCAAACCATTTGAAAGATTAGTCGGCAAATGTTCTCATCCCGTTTGTGAAAAACCCTCTTCAAGCCTCTCCAATCCCAGTTTTTTCTCTTAGTATTCTACACAATCTACTTTTACAAAAAAAAAAAAAAAAAAAATTCAAATCTTCCATTCATCCGCATAAAATTCCCACTATAGCCTTTTTTTTTTGACTACCAAAAAGCATTCGATTCTCTCGGTTGTAATTCAATTCTGTCCAATTTTTTTTCCCTGTCCAATAATGCTATTTTCTAATTCTGTTCATCCTAAAACCTTTTTTGAAATACTATTATAACTGAAAAAACTTCAGCCTTTTCTCGGTTTCAGGAAACTCTGTATTGAATTGGAATCGATTCAATACCTTTAAAACCCTCTCATACAATGCGAATTCAAATAATATAAACAGTTTTGTCAGTTTACATCTCTACTACCCCTAAAATTTATATTACGTAAAGCTGTTTTAATTATGTTATAGTATCATATAATTATGATTACATATTCATTTAACTAATCTAAGCATTTTTAAAAATATATATATTAAAAGTTCTTTTATTGTTTTCATTGTATCATTCCAGAATTAAAAATATACAACTTGAAAAAAAAACAACAAACAAATGTATCATCATATTTATTCGAACTAAACCTAAATTATAATAACATAAAAAAAAAAAAAAAATTGCTCTGACTGTATGCTGCTTTACAACACTACTTCCATCGCTCTGTTCAGCAGTAATTCAAGAGAATTGGAAAACTTCCCTATATTTCCGATATCCGTTCTTTCTTTTTCTCTGTACACTCCCTGCATACTAGATCCTGGACTTTCACAGCTTTGTACAAACCTTTCACAGTGTAGCTTCCTTTGACAACGCCTTAATTTATAATCCGTGCCCTCCCCCAAACCTTTAGAATTCCTTACACAGTTCTGACCCTAAAGTTTCCTCTCCAGCTTATTTCAAGGCATCTTCTATTCCTGCTTCCACTTTGACTGTAACTCTCTTGCAGCGAATTTGAATAAAGATGAAAATCTCAGTGATCGAACAGATCCTTTGGGCTGGTTAGTAACAATAATTATTAAACTACAGAAAATTATGAATTGGCCATTTCTTAAAAATTTTAAATAAAGTATATATTAGCTAAGCTCTATATTATAATTATTAAACAAATAAGTTATAATTATTGCATATGGTATAATTGTAGTCCAGTTATCTGTAAACAAATAACTGGCAAGAAATAGCCGAATATAGGCAGAGATTGAGAAGGTTGATGAAGGCATTGATCTACAAGGTTTGTAAAGATATGAGAAAAGAAAATTAATTAAAAAAGACTCATCTACTTAACAATAATAAGACCTATATGGACATACGAAGTTGAGCTTTGGGGCTCTACCAAACCATCGAATTCGTATCGTATCCAATCCTTACAATCCTTAATGCTCCATATTTTGTCACAAATAAAACCAAGGAATCGTTTCTGCTTTCATGGTAACGTCATTAACGTTAAGAATTCTGTTTTATCTAATTTAAGGATCCACCAAACTATTGTTTTTAATTAATTGATAGAGGCCGGCGTTGAGTAGCTACAGTTACCGCAACGCACAACACTTTCTTGACGATTTGTTATAGTGTACAAATACATACAATATAACACAAATACAACGAAATACAGTTATTATTTTTAGGGATATATATTATTGAAGATAAAGAAATACATGCACTATAATTGAGAAACGTAAATTCGAACATGATTCGACAGGTTCCTTACATGACGTACACGGTTAATGTCTAATTGGAAGAGATCTTTATTTCTCTTATATTGTAAATTGAAGATAGTTATTTAAAACTTGATAGGTCGATAGAACCGTCTTGTTTGCGCAATCATACGGTAATTGTTTAGAATATTGGAAACTGGTCAGATTTTGAAATAAGATTCTACATAAACAAAGGAGCAAGTAAGCCTTGAAAACTGAAATAAAATAAAATATATGGAGAAAAAATACTGGATGTCTTTCTCAACATCATGAAAACTGACGCGACAATGATTGGAATCATAGGAGCCTTTCAGTTGACTGAATGGCAGAATGATGGACAGAATGACAACTCCTATTTCAACATTTTTTGATTATTGATTTTAGTGATATTTATAGTGAGAACATTTCTACCTTTATTCACAGTTATATATATTTCAACACTTCAATCACCTACTCTGGAATCAACTTACTCATTGTCTGTAAAGATATTATTAATTTTCCAACTAGTGATATCTTAAAAATGTTGAAATCGGAGTCAACCATTCTGTCAACTGAAAGCCTGATATTTTGATTTAGAATTTTCAAAAGAGGCTAATATTCTTGCTGAACATAAATCGAAGATACCGATTACACATATTCTAATGAACAATTTTAATTTAATTTATTAATGATGACATTAATTTCGATTTTATAGACCATACAGCTACATTTATTATTCAAAGATCTACTAAGTTAGTGGTTATCCTATTCCAGATTTCAATTACTTAGTAATAAAAATAAGTTTAAAAAAAGTCATCTTCAAAATCAGAAAACTCCTAGCCGATTTTAATACTTCGAAGTAGCTATTTCAGATATACCTACAATCCAACACGCTTAGATTGAGTATATTCGCCTAATTTTTTCAATTTCCCATTTCAATTGCGTTTGTATTATGAACGAGACCCCAACTATATTGATCCAAGAACATGTTATGAACATTATATATGCGTCGAATGAACAGTAGGGCCAAGTTATAAAAATCAACAAAAGTAAAATTTTAAAATTCCAAAAATACTATCAGTTTATAGTAGAATAAAGATATAATGTAATTTAGAGCTATAAAAAAACAAAACACAGAGCTTAAATATTTAAGCATTTTTCATTGTTCAGAAAAAAGCGTTTAGCACCTTAAATAGCATTTACTTCTTATTCTTTTATTTTTGCTGATACAATTTTAGAAATTACTGAGAATTTTAAGTTTATGAATAACTCAATGAGAACATCCCGTTAATGGATGACATTAACTAAAATTTTAAATGTTCAAAATTAAACAACGATAATGTCTTCGATCTCTTAATTTTTCACATTAACTTGAGTTACGAAAAACCTTTTAAAATCTGTAATTTTATTTTCTGGTAGGTTTAATACTTACGAAATTACGTATTAATTTATGAACATCCTAATCACAAGTTTGGGTTTCGGTGCCGCATTAAAGTTGATAAATCCAGTACAGGTATGAAAAAAAACTAAGATTTTATTGGATTCGTTAACTCCCTTTAAATTTGTTTATTTAAAGTGAATTAGTGGTTTAGGTGGTGGAGAGAGGAGGGAAAGAGGTTGATTTGTCTGGGTGTGTTAGGTTGCGAATAATATATTAAAAACAATTAAATTAACAAAAAAAAGTTCTTATTTTTAAGGCATCCTCTCTGTTGTAATACAGTGCAAAGAGCACATTTGAAATCTTTTCAAATTTAAAAAATTCATATAAAAATTGTTTTCAATTTATTTCAATTCCAAATTGTATTTTTTTTAACTTCCTCCTTTCATACCGATTAATATTTTTTTTTAACCTCATACTTTCGTACCGATGTATATTTTTTTTTTACCTTCTACTTAAATTTTTTAATAAGTTTGAGTTTTTCATGTACTTTCAGCAGACAGTCGTAAGTTATGGGTGTAAAATTATTGTGTAGTTTGTCGGACAAAATCACATACGTTATCTATCTGTAACTTAAATATTTTAAAATAATTATTAGTTTTACATGTTCAAAAGAAATTGTTTTAGATTGTATTCTTTCGGTTGTACAATATTTAAATTACAAAATCATTGGGAAGAACTTCTAGACCAAAAACATTGGTACCAATGTTTAGCCTTTAATTCATCCAGTAATACAGTCCTGTATTAAGTAACGCTTGATACAGTTTAAAGGCGCTTGAAAGCTAAATCTAATGTTGAAATGTTATTAATTATTAGTTGTTCCACCATCCACTATCCAGAATATACTACATTATTAGCAACTTATGAATTAACTATTTCCTGTCCTTAGTTCTGCACTTGCGCAAGCCTTTCGTTGATCGCATGTTAGATAACCTTACATAAAGTGAATGCTTTTAAAAGAAATAAAACTGAACAGTTACATTAAAAATTAAACTCGAAAAAGAAAATAAATATGGTGAGAATATCTAATCTATGATCATATGAAAAGTTGAACTTAATCAACTCACTAAGTTTCAGACGGATACATGTCAATAATTTGATAAAAAGGGATCTGTACCACTGACTATAATTTTAACTATGAGTTTATATTTTAATCGTAAGTTTATTTCTGGCCAGGAAAATAAATGTATCTTTATGCATTTCAGCGGGGAAAAGTATTATTATAGACTAGTAGGCCCGTTCGAAAAATTCGCACAACATATTGTTATCAAATGCCAAATTAATAAGAAAATAAGATAATGCAACGTATCAAAAGATAAAGAAAGCAATTGTTACTTTATCCATAAATATAATCCACAAAGGAAACAAAATTAATTTAAATCATCATTCTTGTTTGGAACCAACATATTTACAAATTTCAATAAGCTGTATCTTTGCGAAAAATTGTCCGATTTCAATGATTTTTTTTTCCTTTTGTAGACAATTAAGTAATGTTTTATATAATCATAGGAATAACCAAGGGAAAAGTGTGTAATTTTTTAGTTATTCGCAAATAAAGTTTCTTTTTTTTTCATAACTTGTTTGCCTGAATTTTCGGGGTGATTGGAATATTTTTCCCGCCTGAAGGAGAAGGAAGCCTTCGAAATTGGTGGCTCAATCTTGAGATTTGGTGAAGAATTAACGATGATATGGCTTGCCGATCAAAAACACCATCGATAAATAATATAAACTCCTCCTGTCTCGATCATAGAGACCTCAAGTCGACGAAATGAGACATGTATCCAATGACAGTACTACAATTAACGTCAGGTTGTGTGGATGCGAACCCCATGCCTTGCGTTATCTCGAAAATAGTACGTTTTTGGGCTTAAAAACGCAGGATCCGATAGTTCCGGAGGAACTATCCGGGTCTTGCTGTACGCATCAAAATCTTCAAGGTCCAATTTGTCCCGCATCGATCTACAGACCTACCACCGTTCCAGTATTGAAGCCTAGCAAAATGTTTGTATCGACTTTATTTATTTTAGAAAGAAAAACAAAAGCGGAGAATACGATTCGCTAACCCCCCGTGAAATTCTGAATCCAACGGTACCCCATTCATGGTATTTGAGCATGACAGGAGCTTATATTTGGTACAAAAACGATTTCGAGCCTTACTGTAATAATATATGTACGGATATCTTTGGTAGGCAGAAAAACTATACTTAAACATTTCATATTAATAAACGTTGTGAATAAACAATATTTCGTTAAAGAAAGGACAGAAAACGAAACAATAATCATCAAAGTAAACAATTAAAATTTTAAAAATAGACCTTAATTGAGTCAAAGCCTAAGTGGACCGAATTACCCCCGCAGAGTTTTGTCCCAGGAATAATTAATGCAGCCCCTAAGAACTCTCACGGTAATGGCATACATGAATTGCAATGGAAGTTCCAAAGGCACTAATGCTCGGAACGAATGCTGGCTCTAAAATTCACTCGAGGTATACAGTAATAGAGATTATGAGTAAAGAATCAGACATTCATGGTTCACTCCATAGTTAATGTTGGTCACTCATTTGGGGGCTTTGTTAACCCTGAAATTATCTTTCAGAGAACAGTTCTAACCCAAAATAATATAAATTTTTCTCCAAGCGAAAACTTAGTAAACCAACTACGAACTTTGTCAAGGTCGTTGAAAACACACATCCACAAAGATGAACCACTTGTAGAAAAATTTTCTTGCTTAATAATCTTCAAGACCGTATTAATTAATTTGAAATTTAGAACAAAATAAATTCAGATTCATCTCAAGTTGTTTAAAAAAAAAAATATTTTTCCCCATTACCTCGGATGTAATTCAATAAATATAAATTCATAAATAGACATAATATAAAAAAAAAATAAAATGCTAAAAATAATTATTTTTTAAATATTTATCAAATAAAGTTCAACAAATAACAAGGCACTTAAAAGCAAAACTTAAATTTCATATTTTTATGAAGAAAATCAGGCAGTTTTTTATACAAACTTTTTTGTAGTTCTTGAAATCTTCTATCACTCTTGTAAATACTTCCATCGACTTACGGGATACCTTGTATAACCTAAGTTAGGATTGTGAATACTTTGCTGAAAAATCGACTTTTTTTTAATGAAATTCTAGGAATAGTTCAGTACAGTTATTGAAATAATATATTTTTAAATATAGTTTATATACGAGTATTTGGGACTCTAAAAATCACTGAATTGGTACTGAAATATGCAGATAATTTTGCTTTAGAGCCGAATAATAAAATTATACCTATTTTATATGCGCAACTAACAATGTATCCGAAATAGTGTTTTAGGAAAACACTTAAAATGATGGTGAATAATTTTTATTTTTTATGAAACGTATCCCCGAATCCTTTTGAAACATTCATAGAGGTAAATTATTTTTAAAACCTTAAATTTCTTGTGAAAGATGATAAATTTTAAAAATAAATCAATGGACAGAAACTTTCAATGAAGATGAAAAAACGAAATATATTCCACTAATCTAATCCATTCACATCTCATTAGCAAGCAGCCACCACCACAATGCCATCACTGTAATCAGCCACATTTTTCAAGAATGTTCTTTCTATATCTCGAATTTAAATAGTTTTAGACTCACACCCCCAATATCTAACATCCTTAAAAATGACGAAGACACTGTACAGTTTGTATTGAATTTTTTAAACTTAATAATTTGTTAAATAAAACTTTTTTTATTATTATTGAAATTTACAACTGTATTAATGATAAATACAACAAGTAAATATGAAACAAGTAACATAAAATGTACAACATGAAGAGTACCTACCCATTGGTAGTACTCCAATTATATTTTTATATTAAGAAGGTCCCGAGGCCATTTTCTTTTCAGACTCCTCGGAGGGTTATCAGGAATAGACGAGGAAGCAAGGTTGGAAACAAGAAGGTTCGGATGGTTCAGAAGTTGATTATGGAAGGATAGGTATCTGGATTGAGCTGAAACGGAAACATACGGTACATTAAGGTCGTTATGGATGATTTTATTTGTGACAAAGTAGGGAGCATTGAGGATTTTACGAAGGATTTTGGATTGGATACGAGAGGAATTTGATGGTTTAGTAGAGCCCCAAAGCTCGATCCCGTTAGCCCAAAAAGGTCTTATTATAGTAATATATATGAGTCTTTTGTAAATAGTTGGAAGTTTAGAGCGTTTGTCTAGTAAGCGCTGCAGAAGTCGAAAACGTCGGGCGGTTTCTAGTCGTTTCAGTCTGGTATGGGGGTTTAAATAAAACTTAAAATCGTTTAAAAGTTTACTCGATAAACAAGATTAATTCGTAAGTGCTGATACCTTGATGTTTTAGGCCTTAAAGCCCAAAAGACAAAAGAAATATATTCTTAGGCATATACCTAGCAGAAAACACATACAAAAAGAAACAACATGAGCTATACATATTCGATTTTAACAAATCCAGAAAAGAATATTAAAAATTGTCTTAATGATGATTTGAAAGCACCAAAAAAAAAAACTATGAACTTATTTTGATCTATGTTGCTCGAACCTAGCTATAAATCTTGGAGAAAGAAAAATGAGATTTTCAATGTCACAGCTACAAGATGTTATGAAGCACAAATCTAGAGCTATATGGGAAACCACAGCTTTTCATTTGGCTTGTTCATTTGGTTTCTGTAGGAAATTATGAACTAATATCCTAAATTATGTCAAGTATATCCAATGAAGAATAAAATATGAGATGTATGCTCATATCAAAGCTAAGATGATGACTTAAAATATCAGTATCGATAAAATATAGTTCAAAATCACTCCTCGAATGAAAACATTTTTAAATTCCCTCTTCATGCAAGTCCGGCATATGCAAGGAAATAGATGTTAGGGTTTCGTAATTATTACGATAAACTTTAGCTTATTGATTGGCCTGTTAGATATCGAGTAAATCGTTACAAATACAGAAAGGAACTGTTTTTCTGTAGCACTGTTCCATCCAATAGGACCTCAAATCCTATCTCCATCGGATTGGACTGTTGTTCGCCCGAATAGGAGGTTGTCGTGGATGCGCTCCAATTCTTTTCCTATTTGGAAGATCATTCGGCTGTTCAGGGTTCCGATTGACCTAACTCCGAAATGTGAACAGATAAAAAAAAAACTACTCACACTTAAGTGTATGCCTTAAGGTCAGTTTATAAAAGAAATCTAAATTAGTTTGTGATAGTCATTTATTGTACGTCTTCAGCAATATTTTATCGCCCCACCAAAAAAAAAATAGGGTAAGTCACAATAATATAATAAGTTTGGTACAATATCAAATATCGTATGTTCCTCCCCACCGAAAATAATTAAAAAAAAAATACTATCTTTGAAAATATGGTAAAATCGCTAATAAAATTTAATTGATAAACTTTTTGACAATGAGATAACAAACAAGGGCGTAGGTATGATAGGTCATCTTTGTTTATTCAAATACATTAATATCTGTCTCATTCAAGGACAACAGATAGTAGCGATAAACCTACACCAAAAAATAAAATAAGACAAATATGTATCTTTTATGAAAAAGAAAGAAAGGGACAAGAATAAGATTTTTTAAAACTTTACATGGTAGTGTTGCCCAAATGCGAGACCGATACGAGTCTTGGTTTTGCAAACTCAGTCTTGTTCATGGTCTTGGTCTTCAGCAAGAGTCTTGGAACAGTATTGCAGATACGTATTAGCTTAATACTATAGAGATATTACTGTAATTTTTTAGATAGGGGAAACCAAACTAAGTCCGAATGAAAAATTAGAGGAGTTAAATGCAAAATTATATTGCTTATACCAATTATTAACATATAGTAACTAAGATTGTCGAGTATTAGTAACTATTTTGCCTTAATTTTTTATTTAAAAAATAGATTTCTTTTACCAGTCCTGGTCTTGGTCTTGCAACAGTTAGGGGGCCTTGGTCTTGGTCATACAAAGTGCAAGACCAAGACCGAGTTTGGGCAACACTAACAATGAGTAAATCATAATATGGACCTTGATTTTTTACTTTCACTTACCTATATATGTAATATATAATAAGGAAAAGTATTGCGATCGTGAAAGTTTTCGAATCTGAGTTTTTAACGGAAATACACGTTTTGAGATTCCCTGAATCGAATTAACTAAGTCCCGCAAAATGGTTTGTTTGTCTGTGTGTATGTGAACAGCCTAGCTCAAAAAAGAAAAATCGTAAGTAACTTAAATTGCGTATTTAAGGTTTTTACATAGTTCTGATGTGACGGCAACGTTTTTTTTTAAATCGGCTAACTGGAAATTTCATTTTATATCAACGGTTAAACACATTTTTACAATTTTCCCAAAAACGGCTATAACGATTTTGATTAAACTCGGTATATCATTGTATAATTAAGTAGTCTTTAATATCATTTAGGTCTTATCCCCATTGACGTCACTTTACAGAGCTTAAACGGCTTATGTTCATATACGTCTTCCTCTAAAGTACCGTATGAGGTATTTAAAAAAGTTAACTTCTTTTATTGACAGTAATTATAAATAATGGCTAAATATGAAGTTTGAAAGAATATGATAATTGGAAACTGGAGAAAAAAAGAAAAATTAATCTCCGGAAATAACAGTTAGAATGTAATTGTATAATATATCATTGGAAAGCGGAGAATTTCAGAAAAATAATATCACATAAATAAAGTTTTAGAGGGTAACGGAGAGTGGCAAAAATATTATAAATAATAATTTCAGAAAACTAACCTTATTTAATGTAAATCACATGTTTCCAAGGATATTTTTTATTTATTGATGATATTTACAACTGTATTACAAGTAAAAATACATTCAGTAAATGTGAACAAAAGAATATAATAGCATGAAATCACTTGTTGAGAAACTACCCACTGGTAGCACTCTAAAAATGTATTTACAAAAGGAGATCTCGAGGCCATCTTCTTTTCAGACGCCTCGGAGGGTTGTCAGGGATCGAAAAGGAAGCAAGGATAGAAACGAGAGGGTTAGGATGGTTCTGAAGTTTGTTATGGAAGAAAAGGTATCTGGATTGGGCCAGGTAAGAAACATAAGGAACATTAAGGTCGTTATGGATGATTTTGTTTGTGACAAAGTAAGGAGCTGTGAGGATTTTACGAAGTATTTTGGATTGTAAGGATTGGATACGAGAGGAATTCGATGGCTTAGTGGAGCCCCAGGGCTCAATTCCGTAAGTCCAAATAGGTCTTATTGTAGTCATGTATATGAGTCTTTTGTAATTGACTGGGAGCTTAGAGCGTTTGTCTAGTAAGTGCTGGAGTAGTCGGAAACGTCGAGCTGTTTCTTGTCGTTTCAGTCTGGTATGAGGATTCCAAGTTAGACGTTTGTCTAAGTGGAGTCCAAGGAATCGAAATTGTTCAACAATGATAAGTGGGGTGTTATTAAAGGATACTGTAGGACAAGAGGACATAGGTTTACGACGAAGGGTAAAGAAGGAAATTAAATGCAATTTTCTAACTAAATGTAAACTTAAAAAAAAAATAAGTTAGAAAAAATAATTTAAAATCCACCGAATCAAGCCAATGTAATTGTTTAAAATATTATTTCATTGTACCTGTGTGAAAGAAGAACTGAAATATAAAAATATTTCATTGATATGTTTATAACCTTAAACACATTTACTGTAGTTTAATAATTCTAGATATGGTATTATATTTAAATAATTAGGTGTCTCAACTAACATTTTAGAATATTAAATCAGTGAATAATTTTCCCATTGTGAAATCCTAACATTATCCACTTACAAATAGTGTGACAACTTTTGATCTATCAATAGGAGGCAATCAAAATCTAATATCATTTTAGTAAACTTTAAAATGGAAAATAACAGTTTAATAACTAATAGTCCTACGCTCCATAATCATTTATAGGTTAAATATTAAGATGTACTTTCAAATCTCTAAAGGCATATTTGAGTTTTTCGGTTGAAAGAATGACTAACTCTTATTTCAACATTCTTTATTATTAATTTTTATGATGTTTCTAGTGGCAAAATTTATAACTTTATTCACAGTTATATATTTCAACACTGCAATCACCTACTCTGGAATCAACTTGCTCACTGTCTGTATAGATATAACTTTTCCAACTAGAAATATCACTAAAATGACATTACTCAAAAATGTTGACATTGGAGTTAGTCATTCTGTCAACTGAAAGGCTCAGAGACTGAAGTTATGTGGTTTATAAAAGCAGATGGAGTAACTAGATTTTTATTGCCTACCGTCGATATAATAAATAGACTTTTTGTAATTTTAATGGTCTTAATGATTTGTTATCTGTAAGCTTTAAGCTTTAGCTCCGCTTAAAATGCACTTAAAAAATTTTATAATTGCTCAAAATTGCCAGAAAATAGTTTTTATTCAAAGTCGAGCGGTGAGTGAAAGTTGTGTGTTGCGCGCACCAGATTTTTTTCTTGTCACACAGCCTAATGTTTTTCTTAATTTCTAATTTTTTTATTCATGAAATTGCATTCGGTGAAATGTATATTATTTTGTAATTATCTTCAACACACTCCTCACTATGTGTATATATATATATATACTTTATTTTATTTTTTTCTTCTCCTAATCTTTACGCATGATCACTTAAATATCTTAGGGAACATAGGTATATCATTTTTTTTTTTTTTTTTTTTTTACAATTTCTTTCCTTACATATTAATAGTTATTATTATTTTTTAAATTTTTATATTCCATCACTACAATGGTTGGCCTATAAAATTTATTTTGCGTTCCTTTCTAATTTCCCGATTATTATGCTATATTTTTAGCTCCAAAATTGTAATACTGAACCCCTATTACTCAACTGTTTTCGTTAATTTATCCTAAGAGCTTAATTGATATTTAATTTATCACTAGTATTTTGTTATTATTCATTGTAATAAGTCTTTTGGCCAGATTTATGGCTAATTTATATGAACAACACTGTTATTCTAAAGGGACCTAGTCCCAGAATAAAGATGATTTTTCTATTCTATTCTATTATAATGATGCCTGTTTAAAATTTATAAAACACATGGAGTATTCCAAGCAACCGAGGGAACTTTATACAGTTACCTTCAGGTGTAATTATACATCAAAGACATTTCAAACGATTTAACAAATAATGAGTCAAAAAACAAACAAACACGATCGTTTATACAACTCTTAAATTGGTCAAGTATGAATACTTCAAAAATAAAATGGATATCTGGAACGTTTCATCGTCTATTAACTAACAATGGTCTCATTTTCTAGAAAAAAAAAATAGATATGAAATTCTTCAGCTTTTATTAAAATGTTCCGTCTAGGATCAAAAATTTACATAGTTTTATTTTTATTTTTTACTCTTAGTAAATTACTAATTATTTCCACGGAACTCGGAGTAGATAGAGACATTAAGTGCTATCAGGACTCCTAGTTTGTATTTTCAAGGATCAATCAGCACTTTTTTTCTTGTTTTTTTTTTTATAGTGTATGACTTCTGTAATCATTCACACCATAGAGCTCTAAAAAAAAAGTTCTTTGTGTATTTTTTTTTCCAATCAACAACAACAAAAAAAAAAAAAAAACTGACTGACTAGAGCTGATCCCAGCGCATCAACCTTGACCATTGTAAAGTATAAACCATTTTGTCTACGATTCTTACCAGATCTTAGAGAAACATACGGCTTCATTATGAAAATCAAACTATAATATACAATAATAGTATATTATATCAAATATAATAATATATCAAATATAATAATATATTAAATATATCATAATTTTGTTTTCCTATTTACTAAGCCCCACTCGGTCTCGTGAAGACAAAAGCATATACCTCCAAAGTATTTTGCTTAAATTATCTATTATATAGGATAAAATAGTTACTAATACTTGACAATTTTAGTTACTATACTTAAAGAAGTTGTATAACCAATGTACTTTTGCATTTAACTCTTCCAATTTTTCATTCAGGATTAGTTAGGTTCTCCTATCTAGAAAAATTGCAGTAATATCTCTATAGTAATAGGTAACTGCAAGACTGTTGCAAGACTCTTGCGCAAGACCAAGACTAAGACTGAGTGCACAAGATCAAAACCAAATTTATTACATTATTCATATAATATTTTATTATATTACAGTAATGTGTGTACCGGTGAAAATAGTTAGTTCCTTTCGCCTATCCCAGAAGGCCATGTAGATATTTTAATATTTGGATCTTATAATTATGGTTAATTCTTTATGAAATGTAAACACTTATTAATGAAAAACCTATTTAATAACATAGTTATGTTTAGAATATTTTGAAATTGTGTTGCCCATTGAGTAGATACAGCTTAGATGGTTATTGTGGTATTGTTTTGTGAAATAATCTCTGAGGGGGGAAAGTATATGAATTCATGCAAATCAAGGACAAATCGCAAATACATCCTCTGATTATTCATTGATATTTCCTTACTAATCCCTGATTGGTTTCACTCGGTTTTATGTTTTTTTTTCTGTACACAGCAGAAATTAAGGTCTGGGATTATTCATGTACATTTTTCAATCGAAAATTCAAATTTGGTGGACATTGCATATACACAGTTCAGTAAACCGAGAAATTTTGAATAGTAGTTGGCAATATGCGGCTCAGTCGTTTCTTTTAATAATTAAAGCAATATTGCGAAAGTGTTTTTCCGTTATCCAAAAACTCAATAAATATTATAACTTATATCTCTAGATGCTATAAATTAAAAATAAAAATTACTACAAAATTAGAACAGTCATGTTTTGTGAATGTGTTAAAATATTCAAGTGTATTTGAAACAATACAAATAGTCGATTCTTTACCCATAGAAGTGTAAACAGTTTTGATAAATCGTAAATTTTCTTATAGTGGTAAATTTTCTTATACAAGCGCAGACTTCGCATTTTGGTTGGGGGAGGAGGAGGGATGGAACCTTCATTAAAAAAAATAAGTAATGTAAAAAGTACAATATAATATTTTGTTTATATATTATAGATAAAGTTATCAGTCCGTGGCACAGACCCCTTTTT
Organism: Nezara viridula; assembly: GCA_928085145.1. Classification (NCBI taxonomy): domain Eukaryota; kingdom Metazoa; phylum Arthropoda; class Insecta; order Hemiptera; family Pentatomidae; genus Nezara; species Nezara viridula. The sequence goes on from OV725078.1 coordinate 115,093,580, forward strand.
ATCAAATTATTAACATCCGGCTGAAACTTCGTAAATAGCTTCTTCGCATCGTAACCTACAAATATTTTATTTACGAAAATTCTTGGAATTGGGGAATTTTCAATATGGAGGTCGGCAAACTTTGTCTTTAATTTTTTTTTTTTTTTTTACTTTCTTTATTGAATATTAATACATTCTGCCACATTAAAGGGCATTAATATTAAGGCTACATGATTCATTCGCACAATATGTACATACAATTAATATCATTGTCTATTTAATTAGGCACTAAAAACTTGTAAATACCCATTTGCTTTCCACTTTAATTGTAAGCTAACTTGATCACAAAGTCGAGAAAAAAAAAGGTGGCTTACAAAAATATTGAGCCATTTGGCCTATATAATCTGGGGGTGTAGGTCACGCCAAAAGGCTCAATATTTTATGAGGCCACCTTTTTTCTCAACTTAATATACATATATATATATATATATATATATATATATATATATATATATATATATTTATATTAATTCGTTTACATATATATTTTTATTTTTATTTTACAAAAATACATTTTTAATATCACATTTGGCTTTATATAGCTTAATTTGAACACGATGATACTTATCCTTCTTTATTATACATTAAAAAAATATATAGCTCAAGTTAAAAATCAGATGGTTAACCATACAGTAAAAATAGCTATTGTGGATTGGTACATTAACAACGTATGTAATTTATTTTTTCTTTTCAATTCGTCAGAATTTGTATTTATATTGAATATTTACTCCGAAGTAACCGATTTGTTTCTTAATCATATTCGAATAACAAAAAAAAAAAGACTTAATTAATTGAAAAATACTGAAAAATTAATTGCGGAAATAAGTTCAATGCTTCATAGACCATTTATCCAGATCGACAGAATAATTTTTTTTAATTAAAAAAAAATTGTAATAGTGTTTAATTTTAATTTATAATCTTTCCTTCTACAAGACGAAAAAATTATAAATAATTAGAAACGTAAATATTGTTTTTTATGTAATTTTTTAATCCTGGCCAATGAAAAATTTTTCATTAGTCTTAGCAAATATAAAAATAAATAAATAAAAACAATACTTCGGAATTAATAAGTATAGATTATTCCAAGTTTGCGTGAATCCTTCCTTTATTTTACAATTTCGTTGAAGTGTTTCAAATATGTCGTTTGTTTCCTCTCACTTAGTGAATAATATTTACAATTTATGAATAGATAATAATTGTATTGGAATATAATAATAACTGTAGTGTATTTTTATTAAAGAAAGTTTTATTTTGTAATATTCTTTTATCTTCCAGTAATGACTACTAAATTTTAGCCGGTAACAGGTTTACATTCCTACACGATAAAATTATAAAACAAAACTAACTGGTGAAGAAAAACGGATGTGTCAATTAAATATAATTTCAGGAGTGATTCTGAACTCCTAAAAAGTTTAATTATTTTTAAATATAAAAAAAAAAATTATTTGTGGAAACAATGTAAGTAACAAAACAGATAAAATTATATTTTTTTCCTAAGCTTTTTATATACAGTTATTTTTATAGTAATATATTTCATTGTTTCCTTGTACATGGAATTGATTCCATGCAACTGAATACATTTTTTTCTTGTCAAATAAACATGATATTTTTTTATGCTCCTCCGCAAATAAAGCTGACTGTTTACTACGGTAAATAACATATAAATTATACAACAATCGTTGTTATTTCAGTTTTTAATTATACTATTTATGCCTGGGAAAACCCATTTTTCCCGGATTTTTTTCGCATTTCAAATTCTGCAGTGGGAGAAAAATCACCAATTTGGATAGGCAAATAATTCTGTGTTTTTAAAAACTAATTGTGTATATATGTGTGTAGGGGAGGTTGTTTTGTTGATTACAGAGATATTTTAGATATTACCCCACCTTAACCAACCTGTTTTCTTTACCTCTAACTATCTCCATCTACTGTTTCCAAGTAGCTGAGTGTAGTATCATGATATCATTTCTTACAATGCTCATCCATCTTTTTTTTTTTCTTGCCAACTACTGCATCTAAGATGGTCTTGTAATAAGGGCCAAATGGAATGAACGAGCAACATTTCTCGTCCTACCCTAGATACCCAATTAATGTTTAATTCTTCGAGTAACTATTATTTTTATAATATTGTTTTGCTTATTTTTCTTTAAACGTATTTTTAAACTGTTTATACACTCCAATCATTATCAGGCCTCGGAGAAGGTCATAATTATAACTAGTAGGCCCGTGCGAAAAATTCGCACAGCATATTTTTATCAAATGCCAAATTAATAAGAAAATAAAATAATGCAAGGTATCAAAAGATAAAGAAATCAAATGTTACCTGATGATAAATATAATCGACAAAGAAAACAAAAATTAATTTAAATCTTCATTTTTGTTTGGAACCAACATGTTCACAAATTTCAGTAAGCTGTATCTTTGTTAAAAATAGGCCGATTTAGAGGATTTTTTTTCCTTTTGTAGGGGATTTATTAATCTTTTATATGATCATGGGCATAACCAAGGGAAAAGTGTGTAATTTTTTAGTTATTCGCAAATAAAGTTTGTTTTCTTTCATAACTTGTTTGCCTGAATTTTCGTGGTGATTGGACTATTTTGCCCGCCTGAAGGAGAAGGAAACCTTCGAAATTGGTGGCTCAATCTTGAGATTTGGTGAAAAATTAACGATGATATGGCATGCCGATCAAAAACACCATCGATAAATAATATAAACTCCTCCTCTCTCGATCATAGAGACCTCAAGTCGACGAAATGAGACATGTATTCAATGACAGTACCACAATCAATGTAAGGCTGTGTGGATGCGAACCCTATACCTTGCGTTATCTCGAAAATATTACGTTTTTGGGCTTAAATACGCAGGATCCGATAGTTCCGGAGGAACTATCCGGGTCTTGCTGTACGCATCAAAATCTTCAAGATCCAATTTGTCCCGTATCGATCAACAGACCTACCACCGTTCCAGTATTGAAGCCTAGCAAAATGTTTGTATCGATTTTATTTATTTTAGAAAGAAAAACAAAAGTGGAGAATACGATTCGCTAATCCCCCGTGAAATTCTGAATCCAACGGTACCTCATTCATGGTATTTGAGCATGACAGGAGCTTATATTTGGTACAAAACCGATTTCGAGCCTTACTGTAATAATATATGTGGGGATATGTGGGGATAAGAAAATCTCAATATCATTGACGTAAAAAAAAATCTGAATCAATAAATAAAGATAAAGACGAAGGTCGCTCCGAAATAGTTTATACAAAAATATAAAATAGCTAATAAAACTTAATTTTTAAAAAATAATATAAATTCTTAGTTTTTTTTTTTTTTTGTATTATTAAGTCTCATAGAGTTGAATTTATATGAGAGGTAACTTAAGACCTATTAGATAATACCTATTATCATGTCACAAACGTTTTAAAGATTTGTTTTATACCATGTCAATAACTTGACATAAATTTAAATGTTAACTAAATTTTCAATAGCATTTTAGATCTAAGAATAATAATAACGAAATGTTTTAAAAGTATTTTGTACAAGCGTTGAAGTTCGTAATATTGTTCAAACTATTTTGTCTAATACCGCAAACATTTCTTTTGAGGAATTCTTCTCTTAAAGTTAATACAAAGTAAATGAAAAATAAATTAAATAATAAATTAATTAACACAGTAAATAAATAAATTAAATCAAAGACTGAAGGACAATTGCATGAGGATCAGATACGTTTATTTTATCTAACGGAAATTCTCAATCTGATGTATAATTGGGAAATGTGAATGAACAAACAAGCAAGAGCTCTTATAAGTTGTTATTTTAAAATTATACAACAAAAATTAAGTGCCATTTGGTAGCAAATATTTCTTCAGTTAGTAGAAAAGTATTATGTGTCAATTGAATATATTTATCTAGCCGAATGGTAATAAGATAATTCGTAAAGCAATAACAAACGTATTGAGAGTGTTAAAAAAAATATTACAGTTATAACTCCTTATGAATTTTTAGTGGGTACATATTATATACATAATATAAGCAATCATAGAAATAATTTTCTAAAAATATAATATTCTAAAAGTAATAAACTATCTTTATTCTTCATAACCTTCGGAAGAAATTTCAATATTATTGGCTGTAATAATTTATAAGTCGAAAAAATATTTATTTAATACGAATTTCGTCTTTGAATCAAATAAAAAGAGCACTGCCCATTCGATTTTGATTTAGAAGACAGATGTTATTATTTTGCTTCATTCAAGAAAAAAAACAAAAAATTAAATCTAGACAAATAATCTTGACACAAAGCAGACATAATAGCAAAACAATAGTGAATAAATTATATAAAGAATATTTATTTATCTACTAGTAGTTACAAAATATGGAACTGAATTAATAATATATTAATTAAATAGACTCAATTTTTTTATTAACAAATGAAATATGCTTTAGATCATAGTTTTATGTATTAAATTATTATTATTGTTAGATATTTAACACATTTTTTATCTATAGTTATTTTTTAAAAATTGTATTATTTTTTAGTTTTACTCCTGGCTAGATCTGTATATGTAAACTTGTTAATGTAAATGTATTAAACAAATTTAAGAAATAATAACAACCAAACCGAGAATAGGATGTATGCCGATAGCAATAATATCTAGAGAACCTCATCAGAATCTAGATCAGACATAACACTATCTTCCCATCTACCCCTCGGAAGTTTATCCATCAGCAAGACGGATACTATCAAACTAGAGATCAGTTCCTATTCAAACCCAGTAGGTTTACGTACCATCGACCGTGGTGAGAATGCCTAAAATTCGGGCTTATCTTTTGTACGTGTTTTTTTCAGCATCTAATTAAATGGTAGAGTCATTACCAGCTCAAACTTGGACTTTTTAAATAAAATAAAAAAATTAAATGAAACTATTTATTCATTAATCAAAATTGGTATATATAGGTATGCTCGTATTTTTTAATTTGCTCATCTTTAAGTTATTTTGAAGAGAAAGATAGTTGGGGTGATCAGTCAAAAATAAAAATGGCAAAAATAAATAATAATATTTATTTTAACATTTGCCGTCGTTTCGACCCGAAGTTCAGGCCTTTATCAGGGCTGAGAAAAAACCAGATAACAATTAGTATGAGAAACATAAGCAATGTAGGTAAAAAAAACTTAAAATGAAGTGAAGTAGATAAGTGAACATTAAAGTAAAATAAAGTAGGTAGAATAATCAAAATAACAAGAACTAAGAAATATATAATAATAACGGTTACAAAGTGTGGACTACTGAAGTAAACATAATCAAAATAAGATAACATAAGTACTAAAATGATAATCTTAGAATAAAATGTAAAACAGAGAAAAGGAATATGAAGTTATATAATTATATTATATAATTATATGTTATATAATTATATATATATTTTTGACTGATCAACTATCCTTCTCTTCATTATTCACTACAGTCAACCATCAACCCACAATTTAAGTTATTTTATTTTTATTTTTTTGCATATAATGTTTGATTATTATTTAGTTGTTATTTTGCTTCTGTTTATCTTATATTTTATGTATATATAGTGTGAATGTAGTCTCATCTCATTATGATTATTGTCTTTATATTATATTATTGACAGAATATTATATTACTAAATAAATAATTAAACATCAAAATACTGTTTATTACTATTGAAACACTTCTACCAACGTGTTGGTAACTTCTGAATATAATGTTGAATCGTTAGTAATAACGAATTATGGAAATGAATTTTGATCTATAAAATGTTAAACTGTAAACAAAGTAATTGAACAAAAAAATAACTAGTCACAGAAACATCTACCATAAGACTTTTCCCCATACTCAAAATAGAATGATTTATGGATGAGGAGAAGATCTTAAATTAAAAACAGAAAAATTAAAAATTTAATAGTTGACCGTTGCATTATAAAGGAAGGAGATGGTTCGGGGTGGCGGTCATAAATAGGCTAAATATTGGCAAAACTATTTTATTAAAAGCAAACGCTTCGACCAGACTTTGCAGGTCTTCTTCAAGGCTAGAACGGACAAGATACAAAAATATAAAGAATTGTGGAAGTTACATAATATTATGACAAAAAATTATAAACAATGTGAATAAGCTTATTAGAATTATAAACAGTAAGTACATTAAAATATAAACAGAGTAAGCTAAGTAACAAGATCCTAAACTGAAGTAAATAGATGGTAACAATTGTTGTAGTGTAATATATAATATATGCAAATGTGAATAGACTTCTACAGATCTACAGGAGAGATTGAAATAAAAGGAAAAAATGATGTAATATGAAATAATAGACATAAAGGAATGTGGAGAAAACGAAAAAAAAAAAGAAAACGAAAAATAAATATAAGTAAATAACAATAGACTCTATTTTCTCTCTCTATATTTGTATTAGTCTCTATTTTTATTCTTCTATTGTTATTTACTTATTTTTTGATTTTCTTTTTTTTTTTTCTCCACATTTCCGGACCATCTCCTTCTTTTAAATGAAAATTTTTAAATATTTAAATTCCCTTTCATCGAAGAAATGTTTGGAATACATCTATTATTATTTTATTTTTTTTTAGGCTTTCCGGAACTTGCATAACTTTTGCCGCTTGAATCAATCTTTTGCGTCACTGTCGAACTGTGGCTACTGCTTTCCTGTTTGCTGAAGCTATTCAGCATATTTGTTGATTCTGTCTAACCATCTGGTTTATGGCCTCCCACGTGGTCTCTTGTCCATTACTCTGGTATTTATTGTTGTGTCGAGGCTTCCTGATGGGGTATTTCGCCACTTCCTCTCCCCCTCCCCCTCCCTCCTATGTTAACCTACTTGATTTCATATCACGTGAAATAAACACTGAAAAGTTTCTGCAAGCAGTTTTTTTTGTTGAGCATTTTCCTCGTTTAATCGATTATTGTTTCAAGGGAGCTGGTTAGGAGTCCAAATCTAGCAAACATATATGTCAAAAATGCTTTTTACAGAATTTTACTTCCTTTATATGATTGTTCTCGGGTTTTCAGTAAGCTTGAAAAAGAGGTGAAAGATCTATTTGTGCTTGTTTTAATAGGTGCAGACTTTCCATTCTGGTTGGGGGGGGAGGGAGGAGGGGACGATGGAACCCCCGAAAAAGACTCGGGATTTTATATTGTGCATACAAATTATGGGTGATAATTAAAATAATCAATATAATTATTGTAGACTGAACAATACAATACTACATATGCAAATAAATTTATATCAATGTTTTATTTTTATTTTTTGCAAGTCGTAAACCAATGACTTCCTGTCCTTCATTATCCTTTAACAACACCTCACTTATTCCTGTTGAACAAATCCGTTACCTAGGACTCCATCTGGACAAAAATCTAACTTGGAATCCTCATACCAGACTGAAACGACACGAAACAGCTCGACGTTTCCGACTACTTCAACACTTACTAGACTAACGCTCTAACCTTCCAATCAATTATAAAAGACTCATTTACATGACTATAATAAGGCCTATTTGGACTTACGGAGTTGAGCTATGGGGCTACACCGAACCTTCAAATTCCTCTCGCATCCAATCCTTACAATCCAAAATCCATGGTAAAATCCTCAATGCTCCTTACTTTGTTACAAATAAAATTATTCATAATGACCTTAATGTTCCTTATGTATCAGATTTGGCCCAATCCAGATGCCTATCCTTCCATAATAAACTTCATAATCATCCCAACCCTCTTGTCTCTAACCTTGCTTCCTATTCGATTCCTGATAACCCTCCGAGGCGTCTGAAAAGAAGATGGCCACGTGATCTTCTAATATAGACATATTATTAGAGTGCTACCAATGGGTAGGTTCTCAACATGTGTTCCATGCCATTACATCCATGTGCGAATTTACCAGATGAATTTTTTATATACAGTTGTAAATATCATATAAATAAATAATAAAAAAAAAATAATTTTTTTGCGAATGGGTATATTTGAAAATATGTCAACAAAACAACTGAATTTATTACATATTTTTATTTGTATTCAAAGGTTTGAGGCAGAGAGATGAACTCTAAATTTTCCAACGCTTCAAATTCGCCACGAAAAAAATTTCGCGTAAAAAAGGGAGGGTGCACGTGAATGAATCATAAATCCTAGGATATGTTGCTACATATAAGCATCTTTGAATATTAACTTAAATTACAATAACAAGAACTTAGGGCGTAGTAATGTACTTGCCTATCTACTTCTTGGCTTGCTTTGCCATCTGATCGACTTTTCCTATTTCCTTAATTGTTTTTAGTACACATATTTTATTCAGTCATGTAGATTAATTGTTTTTGACTTTGATTTTTTTTTTTAGTTCTTCAAAATATTGTGGTGGTGAGGAGGATTGGGCGAGACGGCATTCTCGCTCCTTTGTTATTTGGGAAGGGGGAGGGGGGGAGCGATCGCCGGTTGGTCAATTATTAAGATTATTTCGACGTATTTGAAACTCTATTCGGAACGGTTTTCCATTTAAGTAGATCTTATTGTTGGGGTGGATTTTTGGGCTTACTATCGTATCATCTTCATTTACTTGTAGCCTGATTTACTCTAATTGAGTTATAAGAGTTTTATCGAGTCCCTTAATGTACTCTTTTTAGCTTCCAAGGATTTCTTAATTCAATCCGAAGTGGTATTGTTCTTATAACATTCTTCGGGGCGAAGATGGACATTATTATTATTCAAACAGGGTTAAAATAAAATTATAGAAAAAATACAAACTTGAATACTAATAGCTCAGCTTACATGAACCAACAGTAAATAAAAAAAAAATCGACTGGTGCTACGATTTAAAACCCAGATTTTAATTTTCCTTATTTTTATTAGCACGATATAAAGTAATTGCGTCCGAAATAGTAATAATAATCTAACAGAAAATGGCGAAATCAGTTTTATTTATACGTACAAAGCTTGAAGAACATCAATTGTGATCGTCCATTCGACTATTGTCGTTAGTTCACCAGAAAGATTGGACACTTTAACAAGGCCTATTCAATTCAGATGAGGTCTTGTTAATCATAATCTCTGAGCGAGTCATTCCAAATAGCAAGAACGTTATACTAAATAGTTCTTATGTAGCTAATTGCTCAACTTTTTCTGAGTGCTGTTAAGAATTCAGTTAAAAATATTTAAAAAGAAACAAAATAAACAAAAAAAAAATCAATGCTTTAAGTTTCATTTAATAATTATAACAAGAAAAAAAACTCAGTGGCAAAAAACAATAGATCTGGAAGGGATTCGGTAATGTTTCTTGGACGTCCTTGTTTTTATAATTTGGTTTTCAGATAACAAAAATTACGCCATTTATTACTTTTTAAAATTTTATTTCTTTCTTGTTTCAGCTTTCTCAATTTCTTCCCTCCTTCCTTTCATTCGTTTTCTCTGTTTTTAACTCTTTATTATATTATACATTGTCTGTACATCTTGATAGACTTTACAATATCTCAATTTTCTATCTAACTACTCCATTCTCAATGTCTTAATTTTACTATTTATTTTCATTTCTTATATAACTTCATATTTCTTTCTTTGTTTTACATTTTATTCTAAGATTCCCATTTTAACACTTATGTCACCCTTTTTGATTATACCTACTTCATCATTCCACACTTTGTAACGGTTATTATTATTTATCTCTTAGTTCTTACTATTGTCATTATTCTAGCAATTTAATTTTACTTTATATTTATTTATTTTGTTTATAATTTTTTATTTTATTTTTTTTTTTACCATCACTACTTATGTTTCTCATACCTTGTTATCTGGTTATTTTCTTAGCCCTGATGAAGGCCTGAACTTCAGGTCGAAACGTCGGCATATGTAAAAATAAATATTATCATTTATTTTTGCCTTCTTTTTTGACTGACCACCCCAACTATTCTTCTCTTCATTATTACTTTTTAAAATGCAAATTAAGGATTCTTAAAAAAATGTTTTATCAATGTATAAGCAGCTTGATGCACCTCAATTTTATCAACTATACAAGATATATATATATATATATATATATATATACACACACATATGAAAAAAGAATAATAAGCTGTTTTAAATAAGTGTGTAATTAATTTTTGTCAAACATAAATATTTTTATTTATAAATTCTTAAATTAATTTGAATTTCGTTTATATATTTATATATAACACCATTAAAATGAAAAGTTAAAGGTTACAGGAATAAGAGTCAACAGGTACATTTTAAACATAAAAAACTTAAAATTTTAAGAATAAAAATAAAAATTTAAGCTAAAAAGTTATCTCACAAATGTAAGTTTAACAAAAATATATTTAATAACTAAACATAACAGTAAAATATCTTTTAAAATTCAAAACATGGTGTTTAAATATTTTTCTAGATGCTCATTTAATATTTAATTTAATTTTTAATAAACTTCAATATTAATTGAAATAATTTTACCACTTCATTCAACAGCTCTATTTTTTTTTTCTATAGTGCTTGTCGCCAATAACGGATCCAGGATTTAATTTTCGAGAAGGCTTCAGCCAGAAAGATTATATACATATATATATATGACGATAATTACTTTGAAATAAAAAGAAAGAAACTATATGAAATGGTATGTAAGTGATTCTTAAAGTCCTATTAAGTGTTATTATACGAACAGTAATACCTTTAAAAGTATTTTTTTAATATTTTTTCATACGAAATGGTTATATTTTACCATTATCACATATACCCGTTTACCATTTACCATTTACCATTATACCAGTATGAAACCAAATGAAAAAAGATATATAGAGGAGTAAATTTTTTATTATATATTTATTGAATATAAATAAAATCTGCCACACTCAAGGGCAATAAGCATTAGAGCTAAAAGTATCCACTCATACAATATATACATATAAGATAAATAAATTAAGGCAATTAGAGAAAGATAAATAATGAAAATAAATAAATAAAATTAAAATAAATATATAAAATTCTTCTAAAGATCTTTCACACCTACATACAATGTTTACATTTGCCCAAGAGACTCCGAGTCATGCTTTGTCTTCCACGTGTGGAAGGCAACGCATAGCGATAGGAGCAACAGAATCAGCTATGCTAAGTTTAATCAAAATCTTAACACGTGGGGATCAAATTAATTTTTTATTGAGTAATGTGAAATGGAATCACCCAAGAAATATTTAAAGTGGGGGAAGTAGGCCTTAAGAATAACAAAATGTTTAGTTCATATCTATCGATTCCGTTCAGAAAAGTTAACTATTTTCAGGCAAGTAATTAAATAGACTTCATTTGATTCACCCTAACTACAGTAATAACGGAGTATTAAGTAATATAGTCTATAGTTTTTTTGATAATTACCAATCTTATAATCCTGATTTATTTTTTTTTTTTTTACATTTCTTATGTTTAGTAAGTATTCGAATTAATGATATGATATCAAAACGCTTTGAAGAGTTCCTTGATATCAAATCCTTCAAGAATGGACTATAGCTGAAATAATTACTACGGTAATTACCAATAACTCACAATGACGTCATCTACAGAGTAACGGATAGGCATTTTCCAACGCTTAATTTATCAAACAAACGGTTACCCCAAATTAGCTTCAATTACCTTTGTGAAAGCCAGACATAAGCCAGGTATTAATTATGGAATCATTAATATCACAGAACGCTGTTTTGCGAGCTTAGCTTGTCGGACTAGCTCCATTCGAAAGATTTTGGCCAGATATTAGCAGGGTTTTACTCGAGTAATTAGTTCTAATAGGTTTACTAAAGAAAAACAATTCGTACTATCAGTACACTATAATAAGTGATATGATATTGATTATAAATAAGTAAGCTTTAGGTAATCTGCATAGTGTTCCATAATCCAAAGTTCAAATATTTGAATTAAGATACCTGTAAGAAGAACATAAGTCCAAGGATAAGAGAACAGAGGATGAGAGAAATCGAGAAAGTTCAAGAAAAAAAAAATGTTATTATAGAACAAGGGTCATTCACTTCATCCCCCCTAGATTTTAAATATACTTTTTTATAAAATACACTGGAATTTACGTAAAATTCTGTATTTAAAATTGTATAGATTTTTGGGCTATTTTATGCTCGAGAATAACCTAAGGTTGTGGAATATGTTTTGTAATAGTTCTAGATCATATTTTAATCTATTTCCCCTATACCAGACTGAAACGACTAGAAACCGCCCGACGTTTTCAACTACTGCAGCACTTACTAGACAAACGCTCCAAGCTTTCAATCAATTACAAACGACTCATATATATAATAATAATAAGACCTATTTGGATTTACGGAATTGAGCTTTGGGGCTCCACTAAACCATCGAATTCCTCTCGTATCCAATCCTTACAATCCAAAATCCTTCGTAAAATCCTCAACGCTCCTTACTTTGTCACAAATAAAATCATCCATAAAGAGCTTAATGTTCCATATGTTTCCGATTTGGCCCAATCCAGGTACATATCCTTCCATAACAAACTGCAGAACCATCCGAATCCTCTCGTTTCAAACCTTGCTTCCTCCTCGATCCCTGATAACCCTCCGAGGCGTCTGAAAAGAAGATGGCCTCGGGACCTTCTAATATAGAACTTTAATTTGAGTTCTACCAATGGGTAGTTTCTCTTCATGTTGTACATGTCATGTTACCAATGTCACATTTACTTATTGTATGTAATACAGTTGTAAATTTCATTAAAATAAAATAAAAAAATCTATTTCCGAACCATAAGTAACTATGTCAAAATAATTTATTTTTCTAAATGGAAAGGCCGTATATTATCAGCAAAGTAATTTACGCACCCTTAGAATCCCGAGGAAACATTGGAAAAAACCGTTTCAATTAACTGAATTTAACTAAACGGAAAGCTAAAATACATGCTGACCCGTCGTGGAGGTACCTGATTGAATATTTTGAAGCTGGATGATGGTAAATTTCAGAAAAGAGTGGACAGTTTCGTTTACTTGGAATCTCAAGTAAACCCAATTAGTAATCTCAGTCAGGAGATTTGTGGTACTTCTGTCTCTCCCAACACATGAGAAGCAAGTTTATCTCACATCAGATCAAATTAAGACTCAAAAAGTCCTTATCAGGCCAGCCTTATCGCATGGAACAGAAACTTGATCCACAACGAAAGCAGACGAGAAATGGGTTCAACATAGTGTTGCCCAAAATCGAGACCGCCTAACTTTTGTAAGACCAATACCAAGGCATAAAAAAACCCAGATTTTTTAAATAAAAATTAAGGTAAAATAGTTACTAATACTTGAAAATTTTAGTTAATATATGTAAAGAATTGGTATAACCAATAAACTTTTGCGTTTAAATCTTCTAATTTTTCATTCAGGCTTAGTTAGTTTTCTTCTATCTAAAAAATTACATTACTTTTTTTTATTTATTTTATTGATGATATTTACAACTGTATTACAAGTAAAAATGCATTCAGTAAAAATGAACAAAAGAATATAATAAGATGAAATCACTTGTTGAGAAACTACCCACTGGTAGCACTCTAAAAATGTATTTAAAAAAGGAGATCTCGAGGCCATCTTCTTTTCAGACGCCTCGGAGGTTTGTCAGGGATCGATGAGGAAGCAAGATTAGAAACGAGAGGGTTTGGATGGTTCTGAAGTTTGTTATGGAAGGATATTTATCTGGATTGGGCCAGGTCAGAAACATACGGAACATTAAGGTCGTTATGGATGATTTTGTTTTTGACAAAGTAAGGAGCAGTGAGGATTTTACGAAAGATTTTGGATTGTAAGGATTGGATACGAGAGGAATTCGATGGCTTAGTGGAGCCCCAGAGCTCAACTCCGTAATTCCAAATAGGTCTTATTGTAGTCATGTATATGAGTCTTTTGTAATTGACTGGGAGCTTACAGCGTTTTTCTAGTAAGTGGGTATATTATTAAAGGATACTGTAGGACAAGAGGACATAGGTGATTTGATTAAAGGTGATTTGATGAGATTTATTGGAATTTATTTTTATCCTCCAACAGATAGGACACATGTATCATCGGCATACGTGGTAATGACAGTGTTAGGATGGGTTGGGATATCAGCTGAATAAAGGATAGGACCTAGGATACTACCTTGAGGAACACCAGCGGACTGGGAAAAAAAGCTATGAATAGGCATTATTATGATTTACTTTAAAGGATCTATCACTTAGATAGGAACGGATAATGAGGAGGTATGTAGGGTGTAGGAATTTACGGAGTTTGTAAAGCAGTCCTGGGTGCCAGACTCGATCGAAAGCCTTAAAATTACATTAATATCTCTATAGTAATAAGCTAATAAATAACTGCAAGACTGTTGCGAAAATCTTACCTAAGACCAAGACCAAGCCCAAGACTGATTTCGCAAGATCAAGACTCGTCTTAGTCTCGCTTTGTGCAACATTTGTTCCACATAATAGAAAAGAGAATAATGGGGATTCACGGTTTCTTAAGGAAAATGCTTGGCGAAGACGCTCAAATATGGAACCATGTGAGTGTTACAATATCATTGGTGTGGTAAAGTTTGTTGTGTTTGGAACACTACGTTGGGCCGGTCATGTGGCAAGGATGAAAAACACTGATTTCCCCAAATACTTATGACAGAGGTCCTGCATCGCATCCGCAGTGTTGGAATATCAAAATAAATATGATGGGATGGAGTGGCAGTTGATGTTTGCGATATTATTGCATTCTACATTACAAGATCTATACGAAAATATATATCCTTGATTCATAAAATAACGGTTTTTCACTTTCCTGAATTTGGATTCTGCAATATTGTCGCCGGATTGTGGATCAGAAATTAATTAATTTAAAAAATAAATAAATTTTAATCTTGTCTTTATTTAGATAATTTGCGAGGCCCGAAAGCGGTTCAGAGTTAATGTTTATAATCACCGTATATTCTGTAATACGGAGATCCTAATTGTGATTATTTGGGTTACTTTTATAATCTTAACAACTAGACGCTAATGATAAAGCTGGATTACGTTTCCTCTTCCAACCATTTAGCTAACTACGAGTTAATAAAAGCCAGCCATTTGTCGTTCTGACTTGTATAAGAACGGTTTTATTGCGTTCGTAATAAGTTATAAAAGAAGTTCTACTGAAATGGGCTAGGTACTAGCTGAATGTTCCTTGTCCAAGATAAAAAGAAAAAGCGTTAAGACAATTTTATGTTCCCCCATCAATGAAAGTCCAATAGCCCATTAGTGGTCAATTTGATATTGCAGACTATTATGTAGCGTACCCTTCTTTCTACAATATCTATTGTTGGTGTCTTGTTTTGGAATGCCGGGTTTAAGAAATTGGGCATTAGATTACCAATATGCAGCTTTATTCCTCAATAATCTTTGTTTCAATAATTCAATAATTTTATTGGTCACAATAATATTTGTTATAATCTACAAATAATAACTTTGTCACCGATATAGTGCTATGTATTGTAAAGACCGCCGGTGGAATAATTATTTTAAAGGTATAAATAAAGAAACATCATAAGTGCTCACATCTTGGGATACCTGTGAGAGGGTAACGACCCACGAGGACAACCTTTTGTAAATGGTAATAAAAACCCTTAAGAACCACCGACTAAGACCGACAACTGAGTGTTTAAACAGGATCCCGAAAGACCTTTCACACCTTCCACCAGAAATACGTAAATCTGTACCTGCTGCTTTACCTTGGCCTGGGGGAGAGGGCGTGGTCATCCCTTAGGCTAGGAATATTCAGCCAATCAGAAAAGACTACCAAAAGAGAGGGGGATGAAGAAAGGTGGGAAATATAGGACTACGACGAAGACACTTCTTTTTGGGACTCAGCGGAGAAGACTGAGAGCTGGGACACAGGCTAGGACACTTGATCAGGAGAGCCGGAGTGAGCAAGAGATGGATTGATAGCTGGGACTCAGGCTAGAAGACAGCCGGAGGGAGCAAGATGAAGACTTGAAGAGCAGATCGACGGAGCTTCCAGAGAGGTAGCCAGAACAGCTAGAGATAACGACAACACCCCTCACCAGCTAGGTAATAACCCTCATTTAGTTATACAGATGTAGATTTGTGTTGGCAACCATAAATCATTAATTAATAAAACCAATAGAACACATCTAACTCTAATCAAGCATTCTCCACTAGTATGATTCTCAACTATTATTATGTAAATACGTTTGTTAATTATCATTGTATATATGTTTTGGTTATTTAAAATTGTAAATATAATAGTTAGTAAACCATCTTGATGATTTTACATTCTACCTTGCATGCCACCAATTAGATATAGAACAAATAGTAAATTTAAAAACATGATACCTTTAGAAAAGAAATCCAATAAAAATTATATGGTTCAATCTAGGATACTACAGTAGAGGGTCTGTGGTATCTAACCTTTTAATACAGAATTAATATATTTTTCGGTAGATCGGTTCCCTTCTGGGACCGATATAAATACCAATATAAGTATTAAATACAAATAAATGCGGTTTCTGGAACCCCCTACTCGCCGTAGAAACGCGAGGCCAGGAACATAGCAATAGTTTACTCAAGGAGATGGAATTGAACGTAGATATTAGCAGGCTTAAGCTGTTAGGTTTCATAAGGGTTGTTTCGAAGCTAGAAAACGGCAATAAACAGTAGGCGATACTCTGTTATCTACATTTAATGACAGAAAACCGGGATGAATAGCGATGACTTGGGATGATGAAGTTCAAACACACGTTGAAAGAGCTCTATCCTACTTCTTGATGGTAATTCCTCCTTTAGTTTATCTTTTTCCAAGTGCTATGAACCCAAACAAATTCCCTACATCCTTGAACTCCTTTCTCTAAGTTCTTCTGTCCATTCTCTGAATAATATATCTCAATCTATTGATCTATGTACTCCCTGGCTTAAGCCACTTCCCGGAGCAAATATTTCGTCTTACATGCTGTCTCCTTATGGTGAAAATCTACAAGACAGAACTTGGAAACATCTCTTCCGAACTCTTGTCAGTATCTTCGTGTCAACTATCTCGCCTTACACCATATTACATCGATCTTCTCCGAATCTGAATAGACTTCACAAGTAAGATACGACCAGTTTCTGAAATCAAATAATGCTTGCACGTTAGGAGAAAGGGATCATAAGAAACCGACTCCCTACATCCTAGAAACCCTTACTCTACTTTCTTCTATTCACTCTCTAAATACTAGTTCTCAACCTATTACTCTATATATTTCCTACCATAAAACCATCCTCCTTTAACAAATCTTTCCTCATTCGTACTATATCCTGTAGACATTATTTGCCAATCTCCATACGTCCCCAAATTTCTTAAAAGAACTCCTATTCTTTCATTTATCCATACTCAAACTAGCACATCCATGTAAGCATTATTTATTTTTGTGATCACGATTACTATTGAGAGATAATGAACAAGTACCGGTTTGTAGTTAATGAGTTTTTAGCCCCTCATTGAACTAATTAATTTAACGAGAAAACGCCTAATTTCGAAAATTTTCGCAAATAAAAAGTTGTAGATAACGATCAGTTGAAGCTATTTATGAAATTTTAGGCGGATGTTAATAATTCGATAAAAAGGGGTTTTTACCACGAGCTATTACCTTGCTAGGTAAATGTGCATAAATTATGGGCATTGTCATTATTCTTAGGGGGGCTTAAGACCCAGAAGAAAATTATTTTTTAATTTTATTGAACCAGTATACCCCTCCCAAAAAAAAAAACAACAACAAAAAAACATCTATCCCATTACAATCCATGAAAGGTTTTAGGTTAAGTGCTTTGCAGGGAAGCATTGTTTCAATGCCGACGATTGTGCAGGGACTGGATCACGTTAAACTGCCAGGTTTTTCCCCTAACCTAATTATTTAATTAAGAGTACCAACTTTATAGAGGCTGGGTGTACCCCAAGAGGGTCTCCCGGCCAATATTATCTTACTATGTTTTTCATATTATGCCAAATTTATTTAGGCTCAGTCTAAATTTTCTATATTTCAAAAATTTAGGGATATATTTTTTAAAATGTCAAACGCTGATTTGAAAGAATCTCTTTACAAATGTTTCTGAATGATGGATGAAAAGTAAACCGCTATGGGGCAATTACTAATTTGAGCTGGTACAAGGGTGGATAACATTCTATTGGATAGTTAAAATGCAATTAATCTTATGGCAACCACTTTCTTTGGAACTCCCCAATTGCGAATGCATTGTTGGGCCTAATTGTTGGCGGAATGGAGGTGGTCCTGGAACAGCAAATGCTTCATTGTTCTCCAGGCCAGGCCTTTCAGGCTCTTAAAACCTTTTGGAATCTAAAAATGGTAAAATAATTTTTGAAATTGTGAAATATCTCCGAATCTCGTATAAAAGAGAAAAAAATTCTAATGACTACTATCCCTGTACATTCAATGCTCCCATATCATCTTAGAATCACTATATTAAATTACCAATACATATTTATCGATGTTGAATTTGTTGTACATATTCTTACATATTCGAATAATATAAACTCTCAGTACCTAGGACAAATCAAATGAATTTTATTTATATATTTTTTTTTAATTTGTATTCTTAATTTTTTTTTTAAACTTGTTTATTGATAAATATTACAATCTGTCTCGGTTAAGGAAATTTATAATAGAGTTCAGAGAGCACATTCACACCATATTTACATAAACATAAATAAATAAAGTAACAAAATAATACATAGAATTAAGAACAAAATAAAATATTATAAGGAGAGAGACAATTTTTTTAAACTTTTTAAAATTTAATTTAATTTTTTTTTCATCTTTCCTCCCCTCTTTTCATCTTTTCTTCTAGTAGAATAAGAAAAATTGAATACCATATACAATTACACTTACTGCGGTCAGCTGCATGTTTTCCTCTTGTCCCTTAGTCTGAAATTTTTCTTTCCAAAAATTTATAACTCCTTCTAAGTTTACCTTCCCCCCCCCTCAAAAATTCAAAACCCCGTCAAGATATGCCTCACTCAAAAATTTTGATTGCGTAACTTGCGCCATGAAACCCCCTTATGGGCACCCCTGCCCCTCGTCATAATAATTTAAATACAAAATTTTTTTTTTTTTTTTATTGAATAATAGTACAATCAATCAGCCACTGTAAATACAAAATAAAACTTTCCAAACTTTAAAAACCTGTATGTCGTAAACTATTTGATTTACCGAATCGTTTATGGTCTTAGATTAAAGCATATTTAATTTAGTTTAAAAATGTATAGAATGTTTTTCATCGATAATATGGAGAAAGCCGAAAAAAGTGCGAAAATGTCCGGAGGGGAAGAGGAGGGGGGGGGGGGGCGAGATCGAACACTTGGATTTTGCATCTCATTCATATCACAATAATGAAAATAAAAAGAAATCTTCTACCCCCATTAAATGCAACTTAAGAAGTACAATCCCAGTCCGCTGGTGTTCCTCAAGGTAGTATCCTAGACCCTATCCTTTATTCAGCTGATATCCCAACCCATCCTAACACTGTCATTACCACGTATGCCGATGATACATGTGTCCTATCAGTTGGAGGATAAAAATAAATTCCAATAAATCTCATCAAATCACCTTTAATATTCGTCGTAAACCTATGTCCTCTTGTCCTACAGTATCCTTTAATAATATACCCACTTACTAGACAAACTCTCTAAGCTCCCAGTCAATTACAAAAGACTCATATACCTGACTACAATAAGACCTATTTGGACTTACGGAGTTGAGCTCTGGGGCTCCACTAAGCCATCGAATTCCTCTCGTATCCAATCCTTACAATCCAAAATCTTTCGTAAAATCCTCACTGCTCCTTACTCTATACAGTTTATACAGCTGACATCCCTACATATCCCAACACTGTCATCACCACATATGCCGATGACACATGTATCTTATCAGTAAATAATGACCCAGCAATTGCATCCCAAATGCTTCAATCACACACCATAAATCTAGAAGAATGGTGTCAAAACTGGAGAATTAAAATAAACACCAATAAATCCCACCAAATTATCTTGACTCTTCGTCGTAAACCAACGACTTCCTGTCCTACAGTTTCCTTTAACAATACTCCACTTATCCCTGTTGAGCAAATCCGATACCTAGGTCTCCACCTGGACAAACTACTAACTTGGAATCCTCATACTAGACTGAAACGACAGGAAACCGCTCGACGTTTCCGATTACTTCAGCCCTTACAAGACAAACGCTCTAAACTTCCAATTAATTACAAAAGACTCATATACTTGACTATAATAAGGCCTATTTGGACTTACGGAGTTGAGCTATGGGGGTCCACTAAACCATCGAATTCCTCTCGTATCCAATCCTTACAATCCAAAATCCTTCGTAAAATCCTCAATGCTCCCTACTTTGTTACAAATAAAACCATCCATAATGACCTTAATGTTTCCTTTGTTTCAGATCTGGCCCAATCCAGATACCTATCCTTCCATAATAAACTTCAGAATCATCCCAACCCTCTCGTTTCTAACCTTGCTTCCTCTTCAATTCCTGATAACCCTCCGAGGCGTCTGAAAAGAAGATGGCCCCGTGATCTCCTAATGTAAACATATCATTAGAGTGCTACCATTGGGTAGTTACTCAGCAAGTGTTTTTCATGTCATTATATACATTATGTTCAAATTTACTAGATGTATTTATTTAATACAGTTGTAAATGTCTTTAAGAAAAAAAAAAAAAAAAAAAGAAGTACAAGGTTATTGGACTATTAAAATACAACGTATATTTGTCTAATTCTATTTCCAGATATAATTCTCCTATAGAGTTGGCAAAAAAATCATAAATAAATATTAAAGATCGAATTACAAATTGACAAAGTTATGAATAGACATGTGATTAGGTGTTATAGAAAAGATGTACCATATGTAACTTAACAGTGTTTAAAACGATAACAGTGTTTGTAAAAAAAGTTTTATTATTATAGAGTGTTAGAATTTATTTAAATAAGTGTTTGTAATAACCCTAAAACCTGTCTTTGTTTAAGAGGAAAAGTTAGCATTCCTAAGCAGTTAAAAAAAAAAAAAAAGTATATCCAAAGGTACGAACGGCTTCCCAATTACCGAGAGTAGATAGAGGGGACGTATTACTTGGTTCAAATGAAATACCGGTTGAGTCAATTTCACATTTATCGTTTTATTTTAATAAGGGATACGGCAAAGATTAAAACGGAATATTCCGAACCACGCAATAAAAACTTGGAGGAAAAAGCAAAGATTGAAGAAATCAATGACGCACCTAACAGTTCTCAAAACTCTTTCCAATATTCAAACGTTTCAATTTCATTCCTTGAATTAATTCTTCCTTTCAACGTTTCACATGAAGATGATTTTAATTAAAATCAATTGAGCAAATATACTTTTTTTTTTTTTTTTTTATAAATAAATCTGAACCATCCTTTATATCATCTATACCTCTGGCATTCCCATCTATTCCGATACACTCCCGGCAACTTTCGCTAATTACAATGCGATCCTATCTTCTAACTTAGATCCTGAAACAGCGTCCATAAACCTGCAACGGCACCTATCCCTGATTGAACACTGGTGCAAGAAATGGCACACCAAAGTCAATGAATCTAAATGTAACCATATAACCTTCACACTTCGTCGTAATTCATGTCCACCAGTTTACTTTAACTCCATCCAGCTTCCCTTCTCCGACACAGTCCCGCATCTTCGTTTTCTACTAGACAGACGACTAACGGGGAATCCGCATACTAGACTTAAAAGATAGGAACTTAACCGACGTTATGGCCAGCTATATAGACTACTTAATATAAAATATAAACTTTCTATTGAAAACAGACTACTGACCTACAAGACAATACTAAAACCCATCTGGACCTACGAACTAGAACTGTGGGGGGCAACCAAAAATCAAACGCATTCCAGTCTTAAGTCCTCAGTGCAATAGTCGATGCTCCCTTCTATGTCACCAATAAAACCCTTCACAATGACCTTAATATCCCATTTATTCTGGATCTTATCCCAGACAAATTCTCCAAATTTCATCAGAACCTTAACCATCACCCTAATCCTGTAGCATAGTCCCTATCTAGCACCACCCATCCCTACAATCCTCCCCGCAGGATAAAACGGCAGTGGCCCCGTGATCTTTTATAACATGTATATATTGGAGTTCTGGTAATGGCCAGATTCTCCACTCAAGTCATGAATGTCTGTGGTTGTAGCGCCCTTACTCAGCCTCCGCTGCCTTTTAATACCAGTGAAGTGGTTGAGAGAGAAACGCAGGGATCTCCTGAATCCTCACTTTTCCCTCCACAAGAGGGGGGACAAGTCTGGGTCGGAGTTTCCATGACCGATTGTAAATAGGTGTGCCTGAGTCTAAGATATTTATTTTTATTATTTTTTTTTTAAAGAACATTTTAATTCTATTTTATTAATTTATTTTAATTTTATTATTATTTGTATTTATATTTTCTTCTTTCATTATGATATTTTATTTTGTTATTTCGCTGTATATTATTTTGAAATTACCTTATTTATTTTTTGATTTTGTAACTATGGTGTGAATGTGCTCTCTGATGTGACCTCTAAATGTCCTTTATTGAGGCAGATTGTAATATTTATCAATAAACAAGTAATCCATTAAAAATAAGTCTGAAAAATATAAAATAATAAGATATGAAATATTTATGTCGACTGAAGTTCCCAGCTAAATTTACAAATTTTGTTTCAGTTTATTTAGACATTAAATCAAGATTATATATTTTAATATAATGAGAAATGTTTATTTTAGTTAGTTTAAAATAAATAGATTGGTACAAATTTTAATACTGTTCATTTATCTACAGCATTTAATGCATACAAATGCATTTAATCTGAATCTATTGTGAGGTTAGATGCAACTGCGAAATACCCTTGCAGAAAATTAAATCAACCTATTACGTAAATGGGATAAACTAGAATACACCTTTTAATTAACTCAGAGTGCTGTTAAATATAAGTTAATTAGTCTTATTCATTAGGAATTTCTATTTGTGTGGGTTTGGATTTGCATGGGAAAGAAGTATCATGCTCTTGTTAGTTTTATTTTGATCGCCTTAATTATTTTCTGATTTTAGTAACTTCTTTGTCTTACGTCCTTTTCTAAAGTGGTATTGATTCACCAAATTCAATGCGCTAATATATATATATATATATATATATCATCGAAATTACACCTAAACGATTTATATCCACGCGGATATTTACTCAGGAATTCCCATAAACGATCGAATCTATTCCAAATTATAATATGTAAAATAGGAAAAAGTAAACACAAAAATCTGGTGCGGTCCTCTAGTATAACAAGCTCTCGACACACTCATACACACAATTTCAAAATGAGATATGCACTTATCCTCAAATCATGTTTTTTTTTAAGAAATTGCTGAATAGCGCTTTATAACCAGATTCGACGTAAACCCATGACTTCCTGTCCTACAGTATTCTTTAACAATTCCCTACTTATCTCTGTTGAACAAATCCTATACTTCGGACTCCATCTGCACAAACGACTCACTTGGAATCCTCATACAAGACTGAAACGATAAGAAACTGCTCGACGTTTTCGACTACTCCAGCACTTACTAGACAAACGCTCTAAACTTTCTGTATATTACAAAAGACCCAAATACACGACTATAATAAGGCCAATCCTTACAATCCAAAATCCTTCGTAATATTCTCCTTACTTTGTCACAAATAAAACCTATCCGGTTATAACAATAATAACTATCCTTCCATAACAAACTTCAAAACCATCCGAACCCTTTCGTTTCAAATTCCACTTCGATATCTGCCTTACTTCCTCTTCGGTACCTGAAAACCCTCCAAGGCCTCTGAAAAGAAGATGGCCTCGTGATCTACTCATGTAAATATATTATTAGAGTGCTACCAATGGGTAGTTTCTCGACAAGCATTTTCATGTGATTGTATTATTACCGTGTGCACATTTACTGAATGTATTTTTAATTTATACAGTTGTAAATCTCATAAAAAAATAACTAGGGACTACCAAGGAAAAATGTAAATCACAATGTATTTTGAACAAAAGCTTATGATAGTTCCAATTACTGTAAGAATTAAAATTTAAAAAAAGCCTTGCGATGACAAACACCAATACATTTTCACATCAGAAAGATCCAACAACAAGCTAACATCGATCACCAAACATAAAAGAACTCCCTTTGCTCTTTTGTGAAACGTCCTTGTTATTGGTTCATACTTTGTAAAGGTCAGATTACCAGTTAGGAATTAGTATTTTACAAGATGATTACACTCTTCCTCATGTCTTGCCGAGACATCTCCTGCCATTTTAAAAAAAATGTTTTCAATCATGTTTCATATCCCACATTAGTGTACTACTAAAGATTGTGAAATCTCAGACACCGGAAACGAACTATTTTACACTTGCCCTACAAATGCTTGCATAATAAGTCGTTGAGATACCTCGTACCCACTTACACCTTAAGGAAGAGTAAATTTCGTACTAGGCACTATTAAATTGAATCATCAATCTCTGAAAAATGAAAGTCATTGAAAATTGGAATCGAGTCTTATACCAATGGAAGGTATAGTTTTAGTTTAAATATATAAGACATTTCCAGTTGAGGTTAGCTAATACGTATCAAAACTTCAATAGTTAAGGTAAATGTACCAATAATAGAGATTTTTCAACTAATTAACATATAATAAGCTTTATACACCAAAATGAGAGTGAAAAAGAGTAGATTTGCATTTAAAACACATAAGAGGGTGATTTCTGAACCTAAGTTTTTCATTTTTATTCATACATCTGTGGTTTGCCATTAATTAGTTTAAAACTGTGGAAAATTTGTTTTTTAATTATAAAAACTATTTACCCCAAAAACCTGAGTGTCTATTACAAGTGTAAAATACGCAATCAGAATTCCTTAAGTTTTTCATCAATCATTAACTAATTGATATATAAAAAAAAATGCGATAAATTACTAAATGTGCTCTCAATGTTTTTTTTTTTATTTAATTATTTTATTTATAGAGAAATATTACAATCTGTCTTAGTTAAGGACACTTTTAATTAGTGTTGTCCAAATGCGAGACCGAGTCGAGTCTTGGTCTTGCAAACTCAGTCTTAGCCATGGTCTTGGTCTTGCGCAAGAGTCTCGCGACAGCCTTGCAGTTACTAATTAGCTTATTAAAATAGAGATATTACTGTACTTTTTTAGATAGGAGAAACCTAACTAAGCCCGAATGAAAAAATAGGGGGGTTAAATGCAAAAGTATATTGGTTATACCAATTATTTTCGTATGGTAACTAAGATTGTCAAGTATTATTAACTATTTTGCATTTATTTGTATTAAAAAAATCGATACTTTTAATAGAGTCCTTTTTTTTTTTTTTTTTTTTTATTGAGAAATAATACATTTTATCACACTTAAGGGCACTGAATACTAAGGCTGAGTGAGGCACATTCATACCATATATACAATACAAAAAATAAATAAATAAAAAAAAACATACTTCTATATAACAAAGGCAAAAACTATAATAAACCAAGGAAATGTAACTTAGAGTTAAAATTAAATAAAATACAGAAATTCGTAACAAAATTAAATAAATTCTAAGTAAAAGAAATAAATAGAAAAACATTCATACATGTAATAGAGTTCAGAGAGAACATTCACATCGTATATACAGAAGCATAAATAAATAAAGTAATAACAAAAGAATACATAGAAATAAGAACAGAATAAAATATTATAAGGATAGTGAAAAAAATATATATTCCTCTCAATTAAAACCATTTGCAAAGATCCTTTGTCAGAACTAAAGTTGTGGTACACATTAATGTTGAAAAAGTCTAATGCTGATACATTTACCTAATTTCATATTTTATCAAAATGACATTTTTTTTTTCATAGCATAATACAATTTAAAATTTTATGAAAGAAAAAAGTACATTTGATAGCATCACAATTGGAAAAAATTAGGAATTATTCCTAAAAACCGTACATTAGTCAAGTAATGAAATTATTTTAATACTTATTTATCCCATCAATCATGTTTCATTTTGATTGGATTGTAAAATTTACAGAATTAGTAAATAATAAACACCTAATTTTATTCAACAACCAACTATGCAATACAATAATTGATTCAAACATGAAACTTGAATTTATCTGACAATTTCTTTCATCTATTGCAGAAAGACCTTGTTTGTATCATTCAATTTTCGAAAAATTCCCTGGGTTAAAATTTCTTATTTTATTTTTATATTAAATCACAATTAATCTTCAGTTACACGCCTTTATTTTACAACGTTTCAATAATTTTTATCAACATATTCAGTAATATATCGACCTTTCAGTTGACAAAATGACTCCAATTTCAACATTTTTTTTTTTACTAATTTTATTTATTAGTTTTTTTTTTGTAATTGTAAATTTTATGAATGTGTCTCTTATATCTTAATTACTAATCCCATTTATTGAGGCAAAATTTATTTTTTTTGCTTAATAAAAACACAGATTTAAAAAAAAAAACTAATTTTAGTGGTATTTCTAGTGGGAAAATATTTACATTGATTCACATCTTTATATTTTAACACTGCAATAACCTACTCGGAAATCAACTTACTTACTATTTGTACAGACGATAATTTTTATCAACACATTCAGTAATATATGGACCTTTCAGTTGACAGAATGACTAACTCCAATTTCAACATTTTTTTTACTAATTTTATTTTTATCTTTTTTATTAGTTTTTTTTTTTTTGTAATTGTAAATGTTATGAATGAGTCTCTTATATCTTAATTACTAACCCCTTTTACTAATGCAAAATTTATTTTTTTTGCTTAATAAACACAGATTTAAAAATATAAAAATTTTTAGTGGAGGTGTGAATGTGATTTATATATTTCAATTTCATTTAGTTTCTCTCTATTTTTTTTTTTTTTACCTATGACTGTTAATTTTCTTATTTTACTTTCCACAACTCTTTTTCTTTTATCTCTATTTTAGTTATCACTTGTATGTATATATTGTATGAATGTTTAATGTAGCCATAATATTAATGCCCTCCAATGCGGCAGAATGTATTAATTTTCAAATAATAAAAAACAATTAACATAACATCAATTTTAATGGTATTTCTAGTGGGAAAATATTTACATTTATTCGCAGCTTTATATTTCAACACTGCAATAATCTACTCTGGAATCAACTTACTGTCTGTACAGATATAATTTTCTAAACTAGAAATATCACTAAAATGACTTTACTCAAAAATGTGGAAATTGTAGTTAGTCATTATGTTAACTGAAAGGCTCATATAATGTATTTTTCTAATGTTGTCTTATTTATTTGAAAATGATTATTAGATACATCTCTTTCTAATTTAAATATCAATCGACCAAACGAGCATTTTACATACATCCTAAGACTTGAGATGGTTTTAATTGATTCAATAATACAAAACTAATGAGGTGCATATCTGAAAATAAAATATATATCTGATTTATTTCAAGTTTATAAGAAATCACATTTTTTAAAATTTTAAATGATAACAAGATAAATTTTCATACTAAGTATACATAATGTACCTTTTTTATCTTTATCAATTCAAACTTGTGTGCCAAAAAGCTCAGACAAAGGAATCAGATGTTTTTTTTTTTTTTATAACAAGATTCAATCCTGAAAAACTTTTAATTAAAAAAAAAGATTAATTAGTCTATTCTGAGGAGTAATTTAGATGAAAAAAAAAGTTATAAGTTGACTGGTAGAAGTTTAATTCTCTGGTGAATTGTTTAATTTGTCAAGCAGAAGTTAAAATCGCATGGAAGAAAGTTTAATTTGTCTGGAAAACAGAATAAATGAACTGGAAAATTCCATATATGGATCTGTATTAAAACGTTATACACTAATTATATTATTTAATTTCTTATATAATTAATTCACTTAAACATAATTACGTATCCATTAATCATTTACTTTTAGTGTTATTATTATTGTTCTGTCTAATTTATTTGCTCTCTGAACACTATTATAAAAAAAAGAATTTCGGATAAAAGTATGTCCCGATTCATGAAATTTTACTACTCCTACAACTACTATATGCTACCTAGATAGGCTTTAAAATTAAAGAGAATATGCCTGCAGTAATATGTTAATTGCACGAATCATTTATATTGAAAATGTGGCTTTTTTTTTTTTTAATATATTACAATCTGTCTCAAAGGACATTTATAATAGTGTTCAGAGATCACATTCACACTCTATTCACAATAAATAAATGAATGAATTATACAGAAAAATAATATATATACAATAAATAAGAATAAAATAACCTAGCTGTGGAGGGAAAAGCATGACTCCAGGAGATCCCTGAACTTCTCTCTCAACCGCGTCACTAGGGCTAAACCTAGTGGAGATTGAGCAAGAGTGCTTTAGCCACATACACATGTCGTGAGTGGAGAATCTGGCCATTGCCAGAACTCCAATATTTACAAACTATAAAAGGTCGCGGGGCCACTGCCGTTCTAACCTTCTTGGAGGATTATAGGGATGGATGGTGCTGGATAGGAATTGTGCAAAGGGATTCGGATGATAGGCAAGGTTCTGGTGAAATTTAGAGAATTTTGCTAGGATATGTTGCTAGAACTCCAATATTATTTTATTGTTAAATTTTTATTTATTTTTAATGTTTAAGTAAAAGACAATTTATGTAATTTATTTCATATATTAATCTATTAAATGTAAACAAAAAAAATAATTATTCCAGAATGTTTTTAAATATAAAAATTGTATTCAATCTATTTTTTCCGAAATCTCAAGAGCCCTTTCAAAACTAATGATCCTTTTCCATAATTTCTAAGCACAGTTAAAGGAGGTACCAGTACGCATCAACTTACGAGGAAAGAAACAGAGCTTGGGCATCAATGAGTTCCAATTAATGGGGGAGGGGTATAATATATATTATGAAACATTTGTTAGTTGACAATATAGTCCCCATCAAATTCTAAATAATTTAATAGTATTGAGATGGTCCACACATCAGAAGCTCTCCATAGCGCAGAAGAGATTGATGTATTTTATTCTGAGATCTTTTTTTTTTTCCACCTTTAAATTGGTTACTCATTTATAATAAAATATATATTGAATATTGTGTAAAGACTGGATACAATATTCTAATTTACGAACAATTAATTAATAAATTTTCAGTTGGTGATGAGAAAGGCCCGGATTTTTATGCAGTGAAAATCCACAGAATATGCCATATAATATGCAGTAAACAACCTTACAGTAACTAATCTCTAAATATACTAAAATTACTAATTACTTGATCAATTAGTATATTAGTAGTAGACAGTAATGTATTTAATTGTTAATATCAAGTTTAAATAACAAGTTATTAATTACATTTGAATAAAATTATTTAAGTATATTTATTTCCAATTTGAAAAATAATATTTACGTACTGAAAAAATCCCCTAACTTTAACAGTTTTTGCCCTTTAACAGTTACCCCTGACTTCTTCCTGTTATGAAAATTCACTGACTTTTCCCATTTTTCCAGGTCGTCACACTGGATATCTTTATTTTCAATCCTAATTACGGTCTACGATTTGAACCAAATCTGCACACATTGGGGCAGAATAATCTCTAAAGTAGTGCGTGTCATTTCACACCGCTCTCGTCGTAACCACCCTATACTTGATTACTTACGTCTGCAGTTGACCACTAAGATCCATGATTTAATTTTCGGGAGGGCTTCTGCCCGAAAGTTTTTTTTCATATATATATATATATATATATATATATATATATATATATATATATATATATAAAGCGATAATTACTTTGGAAAAAAAAGAAAGATACTAACTACATATATGAAATGATGTTTCAGTGATTCTTTAAGTCCTATTAAATCTAATTACACGAAAAATAATACTTTAAGAGATTTATTTTTTTATTTTTTACCATTAAACACGGTTACATTTTACCATTTTAGGAGGAGGGGGGCTTAAACCCAAAAATCCTTCCCCTCCTCCCACGTAATTCCGCCTGTGCAGTTATATCTACACCATTATGGCCCTGATTGTTGATAAAAAATAGCTCTTTTCGAAAGTGAACTATTTTCATGTTATTATTTATTTAGTTAATTACAACTATGTGTTTGCTTATCATTATAGGTTTAATTTTGTTTCTGCTTAACTATCAATTATAAAAAAAATATATTATTTATTTAATTTAAGACATATTTCGTTTATATTCATCATTTATTTGATGAAGTATACCTCTTGCATCAAAGGGAGTAGTAAGAAGGTAAGAAATTATTCGAAATGAGGGGAAAATTAATATATAGGATGGAAATTAGTCTTTATTTAGTAATTAGCATCTTTTATAATGTTGAAATTTAGTATATAAATATAACAATGGTAATGTCAGTGTTAATCAGTTTTCAGAAATTCTCAATTTTTATTTAGACTATCCTTAGATAAATTATAATATAAACAATAATAAATAAGTGTTTAACATAATATATGTTTGGCCTTTTCTTATAGATTTTTTAATGTTGAAATAGAAGTTTGGATTTTTGGAATATCTCGTTTTAAATTTTAGAAAAATGTATTTTTTTTTTAATTTTGAGATTAAAAAAAAATAACGGATGTTATAATCATTTGTAAGTAAAGGCCTGGTTCATTAATGATGATATTTATAGATTTCTGTTTTGTCGTTGATGTGCCGATATATAATTTTATATGAATATTTATAATAATGTTATTTATATTATAAATATCGTTTTTGACTTGAAAACGGGCAAAATTGTCCGAAACGTCGTGAAAATACAAAATGAAATAAAGTTTTTTATGAAATAATTAAGGGTTATAAAATATATATTCCTCGAAATAATAAACTTTATGTTATAGTCAAGAAATAAAGATTCCAGTCATACTGGAACTGATGAGAAATGAAAGTTAAAACTTCATTTGAAACCCTTCTTAAAACTGCTGAAATATAAATTGGCTAGTTCCGGTAGCTACTATTTAATTTAAAATTTCGCGGGGGAGAGGACTGGATTGAATTTCCATTGGTAAATAGATTTCCCTTATCTATCCCTCAACTAAAAGAGCATCCCCAAAGCAAGCTTATTAATGGGACTGGGAATTCCGAATACCATTAAATATACAGCAAACTGAATTATGATTGGAAACGCTACTCTCAGAGGGGTCACATTTCCCATCCTCCCCATTTTCGAAATATGAGCAAACCTCCTGAATTTGGCCTTCCAGGAAGTGGCATATATGGAAAAGCTATTCCGATAAGTCTCCCACGCCGGTGATGAATTGAAATATGATTTTTAGGCCCGGAAAAAACGCGGAAAACCTACTCCAATATAACCCCGAACGGTGTGATAAAGTAGAATTCCTAGCATTTTTTTCGTTCGCTTATGAAATATTGAAAATGTACCTGGACAGGTAAATATAAAGTTATTCGGATGTAACGGGCCAAAAACCAGGAGTGGGTTACCCACAGAAAAGTAATAAAAAAAAAATACAATTATCAGAATATAACCTCAAATAATTAAGAGCTTTGATCAATTTTCCCATAATGAAATCAGAAAATCATGCACTAAGTGTAACTATACATGATAATAGGACATAATAGGATTTTGCGTAAAATCTTAAGGCTATAAAAGAAAAAAACAAAAAAAAAAAAAACTTGCGTACCATTTTCATGCACATACAGTAGTGTTGCCCAAATGCGAGACCGAGACGAGTCTTGGTCTTGCAAACTCAGTCTTGGTCATGGTCTTGGTCTAGCGCAAGAGTCTCACAACAGTCTTGCAGTTACAAATTAGCTTATTACTATAGAGATATTACTGTAATTTTTTAGATGGAAGAAACCTAACTAAGCTCGAATGAAAAATTAGAGGAATTAAATGCAAAAGTATATTGGTTATACCAAATATTGACATATAGTAACTAAAATCGTCGAGTGTTAGTAACTATTTTGCCTTAATTGTTATTTTGCACAATCTCTATCCAGCACCACCCATCCTTACAATCCTCCTCGAAGGTTGAAGCGGCAGTGGCCCAGAGACCTTTTGTAAATAAGCATCTATTGGAGTTTTGGCAATGGCCAGATCCTCCACTCAAGCCCGAGTGTGTATGATTAGGTTAGTTCTTTTGTTTATATACATTTATTTTATTTTATTGTATTTATTTTTATTTTATTTTATTGTATTTATTATTATTAAGTTTCTGTATTATTTATTTATTTATTTATTTTTTTTTATTGTAAATAGAGTGTGAGTGTGCTTTCTCTGATCACTATTATAAATGTCCTTGATGTGACAGAATGTAATAATTCTAAATAAACAAATAATAAAAAAAAAAAAAAAAAAAAAATTGTTATTAAAAAAATAGATTTTTTTTTACCAGTCCTGGTCTTGGTCTTGCAACAGTTAGGCGGCCTAGGTCTTAGTCTTGCAAAGTGCAAGACCAAGACAGATTTTGGGCAACATTAACATACAGTGTTTTTGCAAAGAGTAATAAGGTCGTAATGTGCAAAAACATTTTTGATAGTTAACCTATATAAAAAATGAACTCAGTGACTTTTTGTAATAAACCGACGATTTATCCTCTTATGGCATATGATTAAAAAATAACAACTGTTATTTTACTAAAAGTAACTGTTACTAAAAGTAACTGGTGATACTTAAGTAAAAAAGATCCGATACATATCAAAAAAATATATCACAAATAAACACTTGTATTCTGGTCATGAAATTCTTCATTTTTTAATCTTACCTAAAGCCCTAGAGGTGAAATTGGATAAACGATCATTTTACATAATTCCCATTGATGGAAACAATTAACTATTAAACGGCTATTAGAGAATTACTTAACCAATTACTAGAAGCATGGAGTAAGCTCCTCAGCAATTAAGAACTACCTGGGGCTCGGTTAAATTTTTGAAGATTAAACACATTCAATCCTTTAATTCCTTTTTACATTGCCCAATGCTCCATTGTATGTAACAGAACAAACACTACGTATGTTGGTTTTGCACGTGTCGGCAATAACCACCCTTAATATCCCATTTGTTTTAGACCATTTTACCACATTCTCCTAATTGCATCATAACCTCGCTCATCATCTAAATCCCTTTAGGGCCACCATAGGGACAGACTTCTAGTTCTGGGGTGATGAACTATTCTCTCCCCCCCCCCCCCAAAAAAAAAAAAATTCTCGTGAGCTCATATTATGCATGAAAATTATAAGTGATAATTAATATAATCAACATCAATATAGTAAAACGAACAATGTAAAACTATATATAAAAAATTAATTTATTTATTAGATTTTTATTTTTATATTTGTTTACGGAAATATTTAAAAATATTACAATCAACTGAATCAATCAATAACAAATCAATTGAATACATTACATATTTATACTTAAAGTCTGTGAGATGAACTCTCAATTCTACGATGCTTCAAATAGGCCGCGAGATGAGATAAAATATTCACGTAAAAACTGAAGGGCGGACATGAATAAATCATAAAATCCTTGTATACTTTGCTACATTTAATTATATTATTATAAATATATTTGAATATAAACTAAAATTTTAATAATAGGAAGATAGGGCGTGGTGAAAGACTTGCGTAGCTACTTCTAGACCTTAGCTTAGCTGTCTAGTCATCTTTTGCCACTTCCTCAATTGATTTTGTTTATATATTTCAATCATTAATTGTTATTGATTTGGATTTTATTTTAGCTCTTTAAAATATCCACTCAAGGCATGTGCATGCGACCATAGCGCCCTTAAGTTAAGTGTTGGGATCTTCTGGAGTCCTTCTCTTCCCTTCACGAATGGGAGGAAAGGTTTGATTTGGAGTGTCACTGAATATTTGAAATGGTGTATATTAGGGCAAGTTCCTAAATTCCGTGCTGAGATCATTGATGAGCATAAGAAATGTATCAGGCCGTTCCTAAAATCATCAATTTAACATTAGAAAAATTCCTAAACTCAGCGTTGAGTTCATTTGTGAACATCAGATATCCATCAATGTATAAGCGCTGAGTTTAAGATCTTGTCCATAGTGTGCCTGAAAGTTAAATGTTTATGTTAACCTTTTTTTTTTCAAACCTATTTATTACTTTGCTATTATTTAGTGTATTTTCATTTGGCTGTAAAAATTGTGCGAATGAACAATTTCATCACTATTTGCATTGTGCTTAGTTCAGATGGAACGTAATATTTTACAATACCAATGTTTTTCATTAAATAAAAAAAAAAGTAAGGTGCTGGAATTCTCGATAGCTGTCAATCTTTACCTTCCGTAGAGCTCTTCTGTTCAGTTCATCGCTAACATTCAATAGGATTCAGTCAATTCTGTCAAGAGTGTAATACGGTGTTGAAGAACACCTGTATCTCATAAGCCTACTTTTCAATCATTTTTAGGATAAAGATATTTCTGCCACTTATTTGATGTAAGGTCCAACACTATCAGATCCAGGATTTAATTTTTTTTTCTGGAGTGGGAGCTTCAACACGAAAGCTTTTTCTTATGTGTGTACATAAATATATAACGATAATTACTTCGGGAGAAAACTGGTGTTTAAGTTATTCTTGAACTCCTTAATTAATTAAATGTAATTACACGATCCATAATATTTTTAGACATATAATTTTTTATAAGACATTGTTATATATCACTATTTTGGGGAGGAGGGGGGAGGCATTTACCCGAAAGCCCCCTCCCCCTTCGTACATCAGCCATTGGATCAAGTGTGACACTAGCAAGTTATAAATATTTAAAAATATTCCAAAGAATAATTTGAATATATACATATTTGGGTGTAATAGCTGACGATGGCATTGGTTAAGTCTTCAGATTTTAGCTTCGAGACAAGTTGTTTATACATCGATAAATTTGGACGGAATAAAAAAAAAAAAAAAAAACGCTCAAAAGTTAAGCCCCATGAAAAATGTCCTTAGTGGCTTTCTGTAATAAATAGTGTTGCCCAAATGCGAGACCGAGACGAGTCTTGGTCTTACAAACTCAGTCTTGGTCATGGTCTTGGTCTTGCGGAAGAGTCTCGCAACAGTCTTGCAGTTACTTATTAGCTTATTACTATAGAGATATTACTGTAATTTTTTTGATAGGAAAAACCTAACTAAGCCCGAATGAAACATTAGAGGAGTTAAATGCAAAAGTATATTGGTTAAACCAATTATTAGCCTATAGTAACTAAAATTGTCAACTGTTAGTAACTATTTTGCCTTAATTTTAATTTAAAAAATCGATTTTTTTTCAGTCCTGGTCTTGGTCTTGCAACTGTTAGGTAGCCTTGGTTTTGGTCTTGCAAAGTGATCTAGTAATAAACAGTATCCAAAGATTTCAGGAAAACATTCTGATAGTGAAAAGGACAAAAAAGTTTCTTAGAATTAATATTCAACCAAGCTTTTCAAATACGTCAATGACAGGGTTGTCATCCACAACTTAATTCCATTCTTCCTGTGTTAAGAGCTCTTGTTCTTTAAAACCCCTAGCGTTGAATACTTCTGAGTTGTTGCGGCACTACTGCAACTCAAAATCAGTTCTCTCCTCGGTTAAAGTTTTAATTATAATATAGTTTCTAGGTGTGCCTACCGATTTCAAAAATGTAAAATCATCATTTTTGCTGATTTGTGTAGGTTCAATAATACAAAATACAACACTTTCAAAAACTTTATTAACCAACGTAAAATATAACCTTACAATCATCCTTCGTGTTGCGATTATAATTTTGCCATTAGTTTGTCACTATTCTCACAACATTATAATTTTTAATTGTCCCAACAATTATTCTGTATTTTAGACCTGAGCAGGAATTGAAAAATTTATAGATGGTCAAATCAAAAGTTAAATTAAAGGAGACGTCTGCCCTTAAATCGATTTAAAATTAATCGCAATTTTATCTTCCTGTTTTTTTAATTTACATTATTATCAAGTTTTTTTGCTTTACAGATTTTGTATTTTTATTAATGGTCGCAACGTGTATATTTTATATAAATACATGATGTCTCGTAAGTAGTGTTGCCCAAATGCGAGACTGAGACGAGTCTTGGTCTTGCAAACTCAGTCTTGGTCTTGCGAAAGAGTCTCGTAACAGTCTTGCAGTTACTTATTAGCTTATTACTATAGAGGTATTACTGTACTTTTTTAGATAAGAGAAACCTAACTAAGTCCGAATGAAAAATTATAGGATTTAAATGCAAAAATATGTTGGTTATACCAATTATTAACATATAGTAACTAAAATTGTCGAATATTAGTAACTATTTTGCCTTAATTTTTTATTGTAAGTATTGGTCTTGGTCTTGCAACAGTTAGGCGGCCTTGGTCTTTGCAAGACCAAGACCGATTTTGGACAACACTGATCTAAGTACAGAGAAATATATATAGGGGTGATAGCAGACCTTAAAAATTATAAAAAATGGTAATAAAATTAATGGCACGACTATCAACAGGAAAGTAAGAAATTAAAGTTATAGGTTTTTTTTTGTTATGGTACCGTTATTTGTTCTATAACTAAAAACTATGTAATATAAGTAATTAAAATTGCTACAATGTAAACGAGAAAAAATTTCTTTAAACAAAATGCAGTTTGCCGTTGTTTAAACTATTTAAAGAGGACTTTTCAGCAGCTATGCTAAGTTCTGTTTAAAAAAAAAAATCCTAAATTATTCTCGATTTTTTTTATCACCATCCAACTATACTAACGATACCTCACTTAAATTATCTTTTGGTTTATTTGGAGAAATACTTGTGATTCACCTCAAGGTGTGTAAGAAAATGTGATTTTATATAAATGTTACTTGAGTACAGAGTACCAAGTATTTTACTCAAATACTGACTTTATTTGAGTACCAAAGAATTTATTCACTACTTCATTTGATCTCAAACGATTAACTGAAGTAGTGATTGAATTCCCAATAGTGATTCAATTTGAGTAAAATACTTGGTACTCGATACCCAAAGTAGCATTTACCCATCTCTGCCTAAAAGTACCCTACGTCAGTCAGCAAAATTTACTACAACAAATTGTTAACAAACTTTTATTTCTTGTTTTTCCATGATACGGGATGTAGTTTAGTAAAAATAATTTGGCAAATTCGCATTCTATTTATAAAAAATAATAATTTTCGATTATTCAACATCTAAGGTGATAATGAAATGTGTTTTCTAATAAGATTTCTATTACCAGAGTTTACCCGTATTTATAAGTGACAAACTAAATGTTCCCGATTCTAATATTTACGTTTTCATTAAAATGATTGCTTCACAGATTTTAATGAAAACGTAAATATTAGAATATATATTTAAACTATTTATTCATGATATTTACGACTGTATTACAATATAAATACATCAAGTAAATGTGCACACAGGAATATAATCACATGAAAAGGCTTGTTGAGAAACTACCCACTTGTAGCACTCTAATAATATGTCTATATAAGAATATCACGAGGCCATCTTCTTTTCTGAGTCCTGTGAGGGTTATCAGGAATGTAAGAGGAAGCAAGGTTAGAAACGAGAGGATTCGGATGGTTATGAAGTTTATTATGGAGGGGTAGTTATATGGATTGGGCCAAATCGGAAACATATGGAACATTAAGGTCTTTATGCATAATTTTATTTGTGACAAAGTAAAGATCATTGAGGATTTTGGATTGTAAGGATAGGATAGGAATTTGACTGTATTTCAAATGTAAATTTTAGGATAAGAAACATTTATTTTTTCACTATCATGAATACAGATTGTAAGGGTTGACGAATTATTTGATTTGAGTAGAACAGGTAGAAACAATACTGCTAATTTTAATGTCGTAAAAGTGGCTTAAAAATAATAATTACTATGCGTGAATTTATCGGTTGATAAATTTCTAGTGTTGCTTAAATTATTAAGTCTAATTAGGAGTTTCGCCGCTTGTCGTCTAAATAAAATATTTCCAGCATACTTGATTACACAACTTATTGCAGCATGTGTTAATGTGAGAGGAATAGGGAATGCCAAGCAGTTGTCTAAGGCTCCCTTTAAGATTACTGGTCATGGCCATTTTCATGGCGTAATAGCCAGAATTAAGAACTTTGGTCATCTCAATTTAATGAAACTACTCCCTCATATTTAATATGTTCATTATGTGAGCTGCATAGCAAAATATAAATTTTTAAATCCCATTTCGCCTAAAAGTTCAAGAGAAGGCTTATGTTTTAATAATTAATGGAGTACAAAATAGTAAATAGTACATACGATAAAATATTACTATTCAGCAGTTTTGATTTATAAAGAAATATATCGGCCTATAACTATCCATACCATTAGTGATGCTCAAATGCGAGGCTCAAGATGAATCTTTTATTCAACATGCATACTTACACAGAGTACATAATTTTCTGATTATCTCATAATGAGGAAATTCATCAAAGCTCTTAATTATTTGAGGTTATCAAATGTCACTCGATGAATTTTCGTCATAAGCCGACGGAATGTTTCATAAAACTCTAATTTTTAATTAATGGTCGAAAATACCACCATTGAATTCTAAACTGTGGTATTGTCGACGGTTATTTAATTGGCTCTTTCATCTTAGAAAATCTGAGAATACCAGTTTTTACAGTTTGAATTATAAATATTATTATTATTAGACAAGGATGTTCCTTTAAACATTAGAACGCAAATGCACATTCAGCATAATGGACATTTCGCTTGTCAGGTAGAGCAACGTCTGGATGATAGGTTTCCAGATCACTTGAATTAGTGTTGCCCAAATGCAAGACCAAGCCAAGTCTCGGTCTAGCGTACTAGTGTTGGTCTTGCGCAAGATTCTCGCAACAGTAGGTTTTCAGATAGGGGAAATCTAATTAAGCCCGAATGAAAAGGAAGAGTTTTATTTATTCATTTATTATTATCTATGATATTTACAACTGTATTCGAAATAAAAATACATTCTGTAAATGTGAACACAAGAATATAATATCACCAAACCACTTGAGTAGTTGAGAAACTACCCAATGGTAGCACTCTATGGAAGAGTTAAATACAAAAGTATATTGATTATACCAATTCCGTACCTATAATAACTAAAATTGTCAAGTATTAGTGACTATTTTGCCTTCATCAAAAGATTAAAGGTCAAAGCTCATCGGTGAAAGTGGAACTGGACTGGACAGATGGCGAGGTTGAAAGATGAAAGATGGGCCAAGGTATGCAAGGAGAGGATCCCAAGAAAGACCAATGGAAAAGTAGCCGACAGCATCTTAGCTGGAGGGACGGAATGGCAAAGTATGTAGGTGATAACTGTTGGATTGTTGGGCTAGTTATAGAATCAGATGGAAAAATGTTACGTATAATACTTAGTTGTGGCGTTTTGTTTTGTCTTATATTAAATTATTTGAACGTATGTTTTGAAATATTTGTATTGCTATATATATATATATATATATATATATATATATATAAAATAACTAAAATTGTCAAGTATTAGTAACTATTTTGCCTTCATCAAAAGACTAAGTATATATATATATATATATATATACTTATATATATGGGGTAGCCGTGTGGGCTAAGGCGCTTGCAATAGGTAACCAAGTTAAGCAACGCAGAGCGATCACTAGGATGGATGACCGCCCGATTTGGGTGAGCCTCCTACAGGGAAAGCCAAGCTGTCCGAGAAACCCCTCCCCCCCCCCCCTCACCGGGTTCGTAAAGCCCTTCAACTCACATAAGGCAACTCACACCGACCGGGCGTAGTACTGATGAACCCGTATACTTAAATCGGGAATCGGGATGTCAGTAGTCTCCCTGAGATTTCGTCCATGGACGGTCTGTTCCGAAGAAAGAAATATAGGACGCCTGGTGACTCTGAGCGGCTATAATACATGGATCTAGACCGTGAACCCGAGTGAGTTGGTGAGAAGAACACTGACAGATTGGCCCCAAAAGGATCGGCTACGGAGCTACGGGTGGCCTGCCGCTGCACCATGGAGACAATGGTTCGTAGCAACGTGAAGTTGGATGACCACCTCCAGGCTATCTATGCTCCCGCAAGGAATCTAAGTCTGTAAGGAGACCACATTTCGATGTTAAAGATGTTCATGGTCTGTATCTTTTTTTGGAGGGAAAACCGGACCAGGGTTTTATAAATATTTTGTAGCTCTAGAGTTTTAATATTACCTCTTTAAATATATTCCTTTACAAAC
Source organism: Nezara viridula (assembly GCA_928085145.1). Classification (NCBI taxonomy): domain Eukaryota; kingdom Metazoa; phylum Arthropoda; class Insecta; order Hemiptera; family Pentatomidae; genus Nezara; species Nezara viridula. The sequence continues at coordinate 115,133,922 of OV725078.1, forward strand.
AGAACACCCAGTATATTTAAAAGAAAGATACCACCCGTTCGCTTAGTTATTTATCACTGTATCTCAAATATGACTATGCCTTTTAAGCTGACATTTTGAAGGGTAGCTCTTTTTATCCTCTAAATGTGCAATACGGCTGGGCTGAAATAAAATTCACATTCGGAGTAGTTAATATAAAATATTTCTTAATTATTTTTTGATATTTACAATATTTTATCTACATTATTTGTACTATTTATATTTAACTTTTATTCTGTAAAAAATATTAAAGCACTATGATATGTTCTAAAGCGTGTAATAGAATAACTTTTTTTATAACATATATAATACTAAATTAATAATGATAAAAACAAAATAAAGAAATAACCGATAAAGAAATTAAAATATTTAACAAACGTTATTTAATGCATAACAGTTATCCCATCATAAATTTAATATTCATACTAGGAAAAATAAAAACGTGATGATGGAAACGAAATATTTGTAAACGAATATGAGGATATCTTATAATTTTGTAGATATTTTAAATCTCACTTGGCATATTTACACCGTGTAGTTTCTAGTATTTAGGCCAATGACAAAAAATGACGGTTTCATTTTAATCCTGATATCAAGAAATTATTTTAACATATAAATAGTCTTACTTCGAGAGAATGAGAGACAGAATTGATTTCAAATAATTTAAAACCCGTATACAGTTTCCAGAAAATTCATTAATTGAAAAACGGTTCAAAATGGCTTCACTTAGGACATCTCATGACCGCACATTATCGGAGAAGCAAACTTCCCCATTTAACAATTCCTGTTCCCGGATGGGAAGGTCGAATAGTGAGAATTCTAAATATGCAGTCGTGTGGAATTAGACTTGTATAAAGTATTTCAAACAAGGAGGGTGTAAGACAGGGATGTATTAAAAATGATAATAAGAGAGGCTGTAAGCAAATATTAAATACACACAAATGGTTACATATTTTCCAGAATTGTGCTGTTGCTAGGGTTTGGCAGTAACATCGATATTGTAGCAAGGTCTGGGTGGGCTTTAAATGAGGCATTCATCACTTTCGAAGCAGAGGCCAAGGTAAATAGTCTCATTATAAAGGAACAAACAAAAAAACAAATATATGTGAGTTCGATGGTAATGGAAACTCTGCCACATTCTTAGGTATTAGTGTCAATAGGTTTCTGGATGTAGAATATTATATATATATATCAGGTCTAAGGCGAGCTCATAAAACTGCATATCACAAGAAATCAATAGGCGGATCAATGCCTCTAATTAATATTTCATTGGCAAAAGAAAATTAAAAGATGATTTAATTTTTTCCAGTACGAGAATTAACCTATACAAGACTCTTAAACGCCCAATTCTCAATTATTGTCATAAGGTTGAGGGAAGTCCACTGGTGGACCTGGAGAGCTCTCCGTACGTGGCTTCTTGTGCTGGAGATGGGGTTTGCCCAGTAGTGGGTGCCGGTGGAGTGGGCAGATACAACCAGTTCCTCTCAGGGCGTAAGTGTTATATTTATCTTTTAGATCTGCCCCCACCACTTGCCGTAACGCGGGACATTTAAACGAAAACCCCTCTTTGTCACAACCACCCACGGAATATATATTTTATAGACAAGTGTTGAGGAGAATTAATATAAGGGGGAGGAATCTGGAGTAAAGGAAAACCGCGAACTATACCACCTACAAAAATATTTCGATACAGTAGGATTTACCAAGCTGAGAAGATTACGTTGGACTGGTCATGTGGGTCGCAAGGGTGAGTCCAATGCCCTGAATAAATTGACAAGAACAAGGTGGTTGGATGGTGTCGAAGCAGATGCTGGAGTCTAGCTGGACATTCCAAATGGACAGTTGCAGAACAAGAGAAAGCCATCTGGCGAACAATAGTAGAGGAGGCATAGATTCGCTAAGCAGATCGTTGAGCTTATTATGTTTGTATACTGTACCTGATAGTACTACGACAATATTAATTGTCAAATAAAATTAAATATATAATATGTAAATACAGTAAAGAAAACCACGTTGTATTACATTTTTTTTAAACTATTACATCGACTAATGTCCGTCTGTAGGTTGCTGTATTACAAGTTGTATACACATTAAATGAAAATATAAAGAATACAGGTATGAAAGTAAATATTAATATAAATAGAAATAATAAAAACGGTATTAAAAAGAGATGGCGGCGGTACGAAACATTTTGCATCAATTTCACTTTTTACCCCAAATATTTTAAGTTATATTTAAGTTTTATATTTAAGTTATACAAAATAATTGTTTTACTAACATATAAATAGTTATATTTAATTAAAACGAAACTGGTTCTCTTCTGGAAATAAACTAAACGTTACTGGTAGGCACTAAACTTTTAAAGTAATATGAGTTAAATTACGAATAAATGAAGACATGTGAGTAGATGTGGTGGGTGGTCATATGAGGGTTGGTGATGGAGCCACAAATAAAAATTCTTTAATATTAAAAGTCGGTTTTGACTGTTAATTATAATTATTGTATTTGAAAATGTTTCAATTTGTTTTTCGATTTATATTTATTTTTCCTGAAGTAAATATTTAATAAAATTAATTAATTAATTTCGTTATCCTTGTTTGACCTTTGTTCTTTTTATAGTGCTTCATTTGACTTTTGATCAGAAATAAATTAATCGAAAATTAGTATTTAATTGCAAATGTATTTGAACGTTTCGCGGAAAACTTCGTCCTCCTCCTCAAAAATATATTATTCACCCATGAAATTGGGTAACTCACAAAATTTCAACTCAACCGGATTGAGACTAAGTGCTCAAACTTAGTTAAGCACCATTGACCAATCCTGAAATACAGTACACTATATTTGTAATCATATAATAATTTTTAATTAATTTATTTTTGAGTAATATACAAATGAACTGTTATAAACTAAATTAACAAAATATAAAAGTAATGATCGATATGCAGTATTAATATGATATTATTTGCATAATATGAAGTAAATTATGACCAAACATATCTGAATTAATGTTTTATAAATAGTTTTTAAAGTATACGAAACCACTCACTATTATACATTAAATTTATTTATATGCCATCGTGAGTTAGACGGTGCTTCATCTGCATCGGATTGTATTGCACTGGAGTCTGTCAAGACGTTGAACAGGCGTTTGATTGAGTCTGGCACCCGGGATTGCTTTACGAACTCCGTAAATTTCTCTCCCCTCCCCTACATACTTCCTCATCATCAGTTCCTACCTTACCGATAGACACTTCAAATTAAATCATGATAATGCCTATTCATCCCTCTTTTCTCAATCTGCTGGTGTTCCACAATATAGTAACCTTGATCCTATCCCTTAAACAGTTTATATAGCTGATATCCTAACCCATCCTAACTCTGTTATCACCACATATCAGTTAATAACGATCTATCAATTAAACCCAAACTCTTCAATCACACATCACAAACCTTGAAGAATGGTTTCAAAACTGGAGGATTCAAATAATTTGCAATAAATCCTAACAAGTTACCTTTACCATTCGCCGTAAACCTATGACTTCCTGTCCAACAGTACCCTTTAATAACTCCCGACTTATCCCTTTTAAACAATATCTAGGACTCCACCTGGACAAACATCTCACTTGGAATCCTCATACAAGACTGAAACGACGAGAAACTGCTCGACATTTCCGCTTACTCCAACACTTACTAGACAAACGCTCTAAACTTTCAATTAATTACAAAAGACTTATATACATGACTATAATAAGACCTATTTGGACTTACGGAGTTGAGCTATGGGGCTCCACTAAACCATCAAATTCCTCTCGTATCAAAATCCTTACAATCCGAAATCCTTCGTAAAATCTACAATGCTCCTTACTTTGTCACAAATAAAATAATCCGTAAAGACCTTAATGTTTCTTTTGTTTCAGATCTGGCCCAATCCAGATACCTATCCTTCTATCATAATAAACTTCATAACCATCCGAATCCTCTCGTTTCTAACCTTGCTTCCTCTTTGATTTCTGATAACCCTCCGATGTGTCTGAAAAGAAGATGGCCTCGTGATCTCCTTATATAGACATATTAAAGTGCTACCAAGCTCAACAAGAATTTTCATGTGATTATATTCCTGTGTACACATTTACTTGATGTATTTATATTGTAAGACAGTTGTAAATATCTTGAATAAATAGATTAAAAGAATATATTTATTTATAAAACCTGTTATGTTGTATAACTTTAAATCATATTTTAGAATATTGAAGACATAACAGCTTGTTACATAAATAGAGAAGGTTCCTCGTAAAAGAAACTTGAGTAGAAATTGGTCATCATTTTTAAGCACGATGGGATTCCATCGGCACCAATAAAATCTGATCTGAATCGGTAAGGATGTTATCAGAAGAAGAATCCGAGACCATGGTCTGGAGTATCCAATCCTCTTTCTGAAATTGCCAATTTCAAATATCAATTTCATGAGAAATGAATCTCACATTTCTTTTTCTTCCGAGATTTTGACATCCCGTGCCTCAATTTTCTCAAGTTTTTCCATCTTTCGCTCATTCCAGGAACCTAACATGATACGGTCAAGTTTTCTTTTTATTTAGACAAACAAACTTTATTCCCAATCTGTTATAATTTAAAAATTCTCGTTACATCATCCAAAAAAGATGTTTTTACAATAGGAAGGCAATTAAAACTAATGACTTTGCTTTTCATTAGTAGTAGCAAACATACTGGGAAAATAAACATGGGGAACTAATATTTTTACTTTTAATATGGAAACTTGTTGATCATTTCAGACCAAATAAGGTTAGTGAAATTTCTTTTAAAAACTTATTAATCACGCTACGTTCATATTATATAAAAAAAATATTGTACACTCAGCGACCGAGTAATTTTCAACAGACGTCACAGAATGGAATGTTGTTCCATTAGTGTTTACGTTGATAAATTAAAATCACTTGCTGGGAAGTGTAAATTTGGGGACTCCGTAGATGAACGATTACTGAATCAATTAATTTTATGGATCAACGACAAATACTGGCAGTAAAAGCTCTTAGAACGGCCCCCGGATGTAGACTCTACTTACGTGGAATGCGTTGCAGCTTATAACTGTAGTTAAGTGTGAGATATGTGAAGAAGTCGAGGATCCACAACGTTAAGCGATATACTGTAAGCGGTTTACCAACGAGAAGGGGAAATGTTTCGAGGAGTCAGCACTCAACGTATTTAATATAATAAATGAGCAAGACCGAGGATGATAAAGTCTACTTAGAAAATTCATAAAAAAAAAAAAAATAAAAGATTACAGCTTTGATTCTTAAATAAATATAATTTTCTGGCAAAATAGGATTTGTCTAATGTTCTAATGCCAAACAAAAAAAAAAGATACATTACACATTATATTTAGGGTGTTTCAGAATCATGTGACCAAATGGAATAGAATTAAGGACTTCAAAACAAGAAAAAATATTCCTATGAAGGTATGTCCGCAAACGCTTTGTTTAGGAGATATTCACGCGTAATGATTTTTATTGTTATAAATTATTTATTTTATTAAGTGAATAAAATTTACTTATTTGTTTCGACTACTTTATAAATTAAATTAGATAGGTCATCGGAAAATAATAAACATCAACAGAGCTATTTCCCATACACTTATTTAGTTAATTGTCACAGGGACATACATCCCTAAAGAGCTCAAATGTGCAGTAGATCTTAAACAATAGAGAGAGGAGGTAGTACCGAGTTTTCAGGGCGAGCATACGTTTTAAATAAAATAAATTTATAATCAATAATTTTTTTTTTAAACACTTTATTCAGAAATATTATAATTTGTCACAGTATAATCAATAATAGAAATCGTTATGTTCTGATATAATCGCATACACATATTTTTACTTTCACTTACTTATATATGACAGTCTAGCTCAAAAAGGAAAAGTCGTACGAAAGTTAAATTGCATATTTATAGTTTTCATACGCTAGGGATGTTACAGTAACTTTTTCGTCAACATCGACTGACCGGAAGTGGAACAATATATTATGGAAAAACACATTTTTACGATTTTCTCAGAAACGGCTCACACGATTTTGATTAAATTCATTATATCAGTGTAAAATTAAGCAGTTTTAAATAAAATGTAGTTTTTATTCTGACTGATGTTCTCTAACAGGGCTTAAATGGCTAGTTTTCAATATTAGCTTCCTCTAAAGTAGCTTTAAATTTTTTTGGTGAAACAATTGAGTATTTCACATTAATCTCTAATATAAACAATAGTTAAATATAAAATATGAAAGAATTTGATAATTAAATAAAGGAGAAATAAAAAATCGTAACGGATAATAGTTGTAATTGATCGCACCCGAGCTTGTCTGAAGGATTATAACATTCTTCCATACGTAACCTGAGCTTAATATAATACGAACTCCGACAATATTATATAAATATACATATGCGGTTTTCATAAGTGCTATTGTTGGTATTATTTAATATTTAATTGTATAGATTACACAGTTATAAATATTGAAATCTGTATATATATATATATATATATATATATATATATATATATATATAAGGGTGTTTATACAAATAAAAATACCCACAATAAAATATAAATAATTATAGCGTGTATTATTTTTACTTTCACTTCTCCTTTGTCTGAAAATACTTATTTCTGCTATGAGGGTGGTAAGTGAAATTTGTGTGATACGCTCATCGCACTAGATTTTATTTTTCCTACTGTCCAAAATATATTTCAGCATAATAATAGCAATCACACCACTTTTTTTATCGCAGAATGACAAGCATCAGTAAATGACCAAACAATGAAAAGAGGCATATTGTTATATATTTTCGTAGATAAAACATTTTTGGTAAGTTCTCACTTTTTTTATGTGACTATATAAGGAGCGATCATTGTTGTAAATTATGTTTGTTAATTGTTATTCGTAGATGACTTGAAAATGAGCTAAACGAAACGTCGTTTAAAGTAGAATACAAATTTTAAAATATAAGGGCTTATATATTCCTTGAAGACACCGTATATAAGACTGAAACTATTTTTAGTTTTGAAGAACTTGAGACTAATCATCAAACCTTGAAAAAAAAAATGGATCTATAAATACCAATCTCTAATTTCTGAACTAATAAAGTGGCACTTGGCTCTTCAGATATCCTAGTGACGTGCGTCGACCACACGTAATTTAATAATCCTTCCATTGCGCTAATAATCTCCAATTGAGATGTAATCCTGGAAATCGTATAAAATAGAAGAAAAAAAAAACACGGTTTGAAAATTGATTAATTTATGTACGAGCATCAATTCTTCAGAAACAAGATTACTTTTTCAATCATAGGAAATATTGATTCGAATCTTATGTTGGCATAAAAAGGACGAGTGGAAGATGAAAGAGTCGGAACATATGAAAAAGCTCAAGGTACGGAAGGAGTGAGAAGAGCAAATGTGAGATGACTGGGCTCAAGTGGTTGCGGACTATGTAACTGAAGAGCTGCAGAGGAAGTTTGGGACGACTTGCGGAAATTATTACATAAGTTAACTTGAGATCGATGATAAAAAAACAAAAAAACAATCCAAAAACGATAAATTTCATGGGAATAATAAGCTTAAATACTATTCCATTATTATTATTCATTTATTGAAAGTTACAACTCTATAAATTAATGAAACAAGTAAATTTGTTTTAAGGATATAAATAATAAGGATCTTGTGAAGAAATTACCCATTGGTAGCATTTGTATTAATATAGGAGGTCCCTTGGCCATCTTCTTTTCAGCCGCCTCGGAGGGTTGCCAGGAATCGTGTTGGATGAAAGGTTATCAACCCGAGGGTAAGGGTGACCATCGAGTTTGGAATTAAAACAGGAATATCTAATTTGGACAAAACCTTGTAATATGGCAACCCATGTGTGAGGGAGAAGGCCTATATTAGAGGATTGGAGCTACGAACTATCTCCGGTGGCTACACTGAGTGGAGGAAACAGTAGGAAGGTTCGAAAAAATGGTGAAGGAACCATGTCTCACATGTTAACACTACAATCTGTTATATAGAAGCCAACAGAAGAATACACCTTTATTAGGATAAATCCCCACGAGCAGGTAACATTTACTGATACATTTCGCATTCAAACTAAACTACCTTGTATAGTTCAGTAATGATGGGTCATTATCATTAGCGATTTCCTATCAACCTTCTACGATAGAGAAATTATATAGTTGTTTCTTTTCAGTGAGGATATCTTGCTAGGATGTCAAAGAATACGGTACCTTCTGGAGGTTGACGTCTGGTTGGGAGTTGGACTATTTTTGCCTGTGATATTATTTTACCATATTTATTTCTCGAGCCTCCTATTAATTATCATTATATAGAAATATATCTAGCATGAGCATGTTGTTATTGTTATTTTAGTTATTTATATGCACATTGTTAATTTGATAAATTTTTTTTTTAGTGAGTTTCTATTTATTGTGAATGTTAATATATTTAATGTAGTTAATATTGTAGTAGATTATATTTATTAAATTTGCATATAAGTTAGTTTATAGATATAGTTCCATGCATGTTGAACAACATAATATACTCGCAGAAGTTCAATTGCAATTATGCATTATTTTTCCTGGCACCCGTCTTACACCATGGTTACGGTTATTTATGTAACAGGTGACGGTGAAGAGTCACTTGTCTTCGTTTTCGCATAGCGTACTTATATTGTGATGCTGTAATGCGATTGGGAAATACCAAAGAAAATCGCTTGAAAAGTCCTAAGAGTAGCTTTCTGTCGTATCGGTGAGGATTCATTTTTATTTAATACTCCTATTATTTACAAAATGGGAAAATTATAATGATATATTTAATTATTTTTTAGTAGCGGGGATAATCTCGTAATTTGGACCTAATCTACCAGGGATAACAACCACCCTCTACCATCTAGACTTCGGAGAAGAGAGAATGATGTCTAAATTGTTTTGCAACACCAGTAAATCGATATATAATATCCAATTGTATCTGCTGCTGGACTGGACTTAAGTCAAGTTATTACTTTTAATTATTTTGACTTGTTTTTATATATCTTCTTCTTTGTGATACTCATGTACATATTATGTTAATAATTAAGTAAATATTAAAGGAATATTTTATTTTGTCTGTGTGAAAGTGGAAGTTTCATATTATATTTAATTTTTTTTATATCATATATTCCTTCTTTTTACATCTAACGTATGACAATAGAATTTATTAACCATTAATGTTAATCTGGTTTATACCAGCAAGAATGGGAATATTGAGGTATTTATGGAAAATGTAAATTGTGACGTAATAAAAAGCATTAGAGATTCGGGAAGAATTCGATGGTTTTGTTGAAATCTCCAAATGGCACCGATGATAATGTATTTTTTGTAGATTACTGGAATTTTATAGCGTTTGTCAATTAAGTGTTGTAGTAATCGGAATCTACAAGTAATTTCTTGTTGTTTTTTTTCAGTCATATACGAGATTTCCAAATAAGTTTGTAAAGAAGAAATACAGACTTTATCAACAGGAGTAAGTGGAGCAAGAGTTGTCAAAGAATACTATATGACGTAGTAAGTTAACAACGAAGGCTAAATATGATTTTTATAATTTATTTTGACAACATTTGGATGGAAGTTTTAATACTTTCATTCATATCAGGCAATACTAGATTGTTTTATATCCTTAGATGAACAGGATTTTTACTAAAGACAGTGGTGCCGGAATACCGAAAACTTCTCTGGATTTAAGATTACAAAAAATATATAAGGTACAGAGAGGCTATCAATGATAACATCCTGATTTGATTTTATTATTTTTCGCGTTTGATAGATACATTTGAGCTGAACGGAAATAAAAGAGTGTTAACCATCGTAGATTCATACTGGACATAAAAAAAATTATTGAAAATACCATGTGGGGTATCTTCGGTAACAATGCATGCTCTCACAGAAAATAAAATGAAACTATTCGTAAGGCTAATCAGTTATACACGTGGGTGTTTGAGGGCCGATGTATAAAATAGAAAATAAAAATAATTATTTTTTACGGGGAGTAACTTATACAGTAATAAACCCAAAAAACTTTTTTTTTCATTATTAAAACATTTCATTATTGAATAATATTACATTCTATCACTAAGAACATTAGTAAATAGAGATACAGGAGTCCATTCAAACCGTGCAATAAATACAAATAAATTAAATATAATAACAGAAAAATAATAATACTAAAAATAAATAAATATAAAGGAGACGAAAATTAAACTAGACCCCAACAAACTAAATTTTTTTTTTTTTTTGTTTATTTTTAATATTGATAATAATAATTTAGTCGTAAAACATTACGACCATTGCAACATTATCACGTTATTATTGCAATGGTATATTAAATTTGGATGTAGTTTTTAAACTACCGATCAAGTATCTTTACGAATCAGTGTATTAAATGTTAATTGATCGAATTTATTATTGCATATTTTATGATAAACTCATATAATTGCAGACTAGATTGTTTCAATCGAGTAAAAAAAAAAAAAAAATTGAAAAGCTACATCGAAGATTCAAGATTACTATCTCAGGTTCATTTTCAATCAACAATCAATTAAATAACAATAGCTTCAGTTATTGACTTCTTAGAATATGAATTTATTCCATTTCCTCGTGTTTCAAACATTATACTCAGTTTCAATTTCAGTCGATTAATTTTTTTTCCAATGCCAAAAGCAAGTGCATCGTTTTATCCATAATTGAAATCATTGCTCGATCCTACAATACAAATGATGAGACAGTTACTGATCAAAACATGTCATGTCGCTTACCAATCCATTTGTGTTTTATTGAATTTGTTCAGGGGGTAAAATAGTTTTTAAATTTTCTAACATACCAGACTGAAACGACAGGAAACCGCTAGACGTTTCCGATTACTTCAGCACTTACTAGACAAACGCTCTAAACGTCCATTTAATTACAAAAGACTCATATACATGACTATAACAAGGTCTATTTGGACTAACAGAGTTGAACTACGGGGCTCCAATAAACAATCTAATTCTTCTCGTATCCAATCCTTACAATCCAAAATCCTTCATAAAATCCTCAATGCTCCCTAATTTGTTACAAATAAAACATTCATAATGAACTTAATGTTTCTTATGTTTCAGATCTGGCCCAATCCATAGTAACCTATCCTTCCATAGTAAACTTCAGTATCATCCCAACTCTCTCGTTTCTAAACTTGCTTCCTCTTCAATTCCTGATAACCCTCCGATGCGTCTGAAAAGAAGATGGCCTCGTGATCTAGTAATGTAGACATATCATTAGAGTGCTACCTTTGAGTAGTTTCTCAACATGTGATTTCAAGTCATTATGTCCATATGCTCAAATTTACTAAATGTATTTCTTTAATATATTTCTAAATGTAAATTTATACTTCTCTTATATTATACTTCTTAAAAATATATATTTTTGTTTCTCGCTTTCTGTCTGTCACATCGTTTTTTTAATTTTTTCGGTGAATGTAGGAAAGATAATAAAAACAAATTTGAAATAATTTTCGTTTAATTTTTAACCTTTTCACCGATTTCACCGACTTTTGTCAAATTAGTTTGTGTCAGCGTTGTAGATGTCTTACGGAATATTTAGAGTTTTTTTTTTCTACAAATTTTATTTGTTTTCACTGGATATTTTACAGCTCTTTATAACACATTATGTGAGATCAACAAATGAGTAAAATGTTGTAACCTTCAGACAATATTGTTGACACTGTTGTCTAAAAGTGTTGCAAGATTTTAAACTACATTTTGATGATCTGACTTATCAGGTTTCAATAATGCGAAAAATTAAGGGTCGCATCGTCTTACCTCAACATCATGGTTGATTTACAAACTAAAATTTAAAAAATGGCTTCTTTTATTTTTTTTTAAACGAATTAAAGTAGAAAGCGGGAATTGAAATAATAGAGAGTTCATAAATTTATCCATTAAACTATAGCTGATTTAGGGTATTGAAATGTCGAATGAGATATATGATTACAGATGATAATGCAACATGAATTGTTTACGGGTGATATAAATATTCAGGACGCAGTCATTATAAGATTTTTATTAGTGCAGACGTTTCAACCCAAACATGTGGGTCATCATCAGGGCGTGGTTCGAGCACTGAAGATATTCAAGTACTCGATACTGAAGTACTGAAGATCTTCAGTGCTCGACCCACATCTTTGGGTTGAAACGTCGGTACTAATAAAAACGTTATTATGACTGCGTCCTGAACATTTATCATCCATGATATGTAGAAATTCCAACTTTAGTAAAGAATTTATTTTCACATTAAAAATATATATATATACGTCTTATAAAGGAAGAAATTAGTTTGCACCAATGCAACTGCATTTAATTTCCATTTAAATTTGTCAATTTGCATTAAAAAATATATATTTTAAGCGTCAAAATTGACTAATTTTCAAACATCTGAAATTTGACAACTTGAAATTATTTTGTTTATAAGGAAGAAATGGCGTGATGTTAGACCGCGGTAATCCGATGGCATAGTTTTAATTTAAAAAAAAAAATCAACGAAAAATTGGTACTCTTTAAATAGCCGGTCGGGACGAAACCTCCCTTGTTATCTAATGTTACATCACATAACCTCCCTTCTTATCTCGTGTAAGCTCAGTTATTAACATTATTTTAGATTTTTCAAGATTTATTCTCAGATTCCATTTGTTAATTCCATTTGTAAACTTCCTTCAATAATGAATTGTTTACAATTTTAAGATTAACGATTTTCTTTTAAACATCCACTATTTCCCTGATACGAATATTAGGTTGCTAATTTATATTTTTGTTCAAGAATGGAATGAAAAAAAAATTATAATAAAGCGATAATATAGTAACATTACGTATAATAGAAAGTTATTCATTGGGAAATTACCACTTTTACCACATATCAAGATCCCCAGAGATTAAGAATCATTTCGTTATAGAGTTCTATTTCAATGCATTCGTTCATGGGTGCTTTAAATGGAAATGGACGTTTATTCCGCTTAGGACGGGTTGGCCCCAAAGGGAAGGGGCCCCGAGATTTTATAGCCTTAGAGCCAGGGAGATAACAGGGAATTCATATCTTAAACTGTTTTACATAATGTAATACTATACTTTTATTTCATTCAACATTTCTCAAATACTGATAAGCCAAAATTAATAATTTAATAGGTTATATATATATATATATATATATATATATTATATATATATATATATATATATATATATATATATATATATTTTATTTCTAACAAATGGTGTGCGTCACTGGAGATCGGCCGACGTCTCCAGTGGTCGCCCCTCCAGGTCTGATGGTCGGCCATTCCAAACGCTGGGTTTAAAAACTGCGGAGATTTGGAGACTTACGATTTAAAAAAATTATTATGATTCCAAGATGAATCAAACTTTTATTTACGAAAATTTACTCTAAAAGATGACGATATTTACCAATCCCCCGTTTCTCAACTATTGTCTTACCCTACTCAGAATAAATTTCGAAAATTCCCACTTTAGTAACGAATTTGTTTTCACATTAAAAAAATATATATATGTCTTATAAAGGAAGAAATTAGTTTGCACCAATGCAACTGCATTAAATTTGTCAATTTGCATTAAAAAAAATATATTTTAAGCGTCAAAATATACTAATTTTCAAACATCTGAAATTTGACAACTTGAAATTATTTTGTTTATTAGGAAGAAATGGCGTGATGTTAGACCGCGGTAATCCGATGGCATAGTTTTAATTTAAAAAAAAAAAAAATCAACGAAAAATTGGTACTCTTTAAATAGCTGGTCGGGACGAAAATTCCCTTGTTATCTAATGTTACATCACATAACTTCCCTTCTTATCTCGTGGAAGCTCAGTTATTAACATTATTTTAGATTTTTCAAGATTTATTCTCAGATTCCATTTGTTACAGTATTCATCTAGAGAATTTATATTACTCTGTAATGTCGCTGGGTGTGAAGATAGGAGAACAATATCATGAGCAAAAGCCCCAGATACTTAATTTTACCATTTTCCTCAACACAAATACCAACATCAAAATTCTCTTCCGAATCATTTATATATAACGAAAATAGAATCGGACTAAGCAAACAACCTTCTCTTACACCCGATTCCATACTAAATGGTTTCGTCAAAACATCCAAACCCCAAAATGAAGCATTAGTATCGCTAAGCAAACTTTTAATTGAATTAATTAATTTTGATGAAAATCCTAGATGATATAATTTATAAATTAGACTATAAAGATCCACACTACCAAAAGCTGTAGAAAAATCTACAAAAAATGCATAAACCTATTCCCTTTTATTTTGTAATTTTACTTTAATTAGATTCGTTAATGTGAGTAGGTTATCGATTGTTGAATATTTTTTTCTAAAACTAGCCTGAGCTTCTTTAATTATATTGTTTTCATCAATCCAGTCTCGACACCTAGCCAAAATCAAGCCCGTATATAACTTGGAAATTGCATTAATGAAGGAGATTACCCTGTAATTATAAGCCAAATTTTTATCCCCTTTTTTATATAATGGGAAAATAATGGATTTTTTAAATTTTAAAGGCACATACCTCATTTCAAAAATTTTATTAAATATAGCCAATAAAATATTTAAAAAGGAATTGGGAGCATACTTGTAAAATTTATAAGGGATCCTATCACTTCCTGGTGCCTTGCTGTTTTTGGAGTTACCCAAAACAGCTTTCAACTCACCAAGAGGGAAGGGTCTATCTAAAATACCATTAATAATATTAGGTTCAACGTATAAAATTCTGTTTGAAATTATATATTTTAAGCGTCAAAATTTATTAATTTTCAAACATTTGAAATTTGAAAACTTGAAATTATTTTGTTTATTAGAAAGAAATGGTGTGATGTTAGACCGCGGTAATCTGATGGCATAGTTTTATTAAAAAAATCAATGAAAAATTGGTAATCCTCGTGTAAGCAGTGAGTTATTCCATCGTTTATTTTTATTCCATTAGTGTGACTTTCGTCAAATTATAGATGTGCCAAATCATATTGCATTGTGGGAAATGCCGTCTTCAGAAGAAGAGGCCATCAAATATTTTCAAGACACAGGGATAATTGGAAAGGTGAAATATTGTGATGAAGGTCATGAAATGAAATGAAGTTCGACGGGAAGACGAAATGGAGATTCTTTCGTACCGCTTGTAGCAAAAACGTTTCTAAAAGGGAAGGAACGTGGTTGGATGGGTCGAGGATTTCTTTTTGAACGGCTTTAAAATTTATTTATGGGTGGTCCCATAATTTAACAGCGTTACAGTGGGGCAAAGAGCAACCGAAACTATTTGAGCCAAATATACGTATTCATATTGTTTCTTTTATATGCACATATGTTGTTCAAGTGGTCTTTTATTATTTCATTTATTTTTGCCTATTTCATATATCTGTTGTAAAATTAAAGTTTTTTTTTATTGTTGTGGAAATTATTACATTTCTTTTTGACTATTTCAATTTCAAATCAAACTGTTTTGTTATTATTACATTTGTTTTCGTCTATTTAATATAAATGTGTTGTAAAAGAAAGGTATTTTTTATTATTACATTTGTTTTTGTTTTTGTTTACAATTTCAATAATATGAATATAATACAATAAATATATATATATTTTTTTATTTCTTTATGACATTTACAACTGTATTACATAAATACAACATGTAAATTTGTACATAATTGATATAATGACATGAATACACTTGCTGAGTAACTAACCAATCGTAGCACTCTAATGATATGACTACATTAGGAGATCACGGGGCCATCTTCTTTACAGACGCCTCGGAGGGTTATCAGGAATTGAAGAGGAAGCAAGGTTAGAAACGAGAGGGTTGGGATGATTCTGAAGTTTATTATGGAAGGATAGGTATCTGGATTGGGCCAGATCTGAAACATAAGGAATATTAAGATCTTTATGGATAATTTTATTAGTGATAAAGTAAGGAGCATTGAGGATTTCACGAAGGATTTTGGATTGTAAGGATTGGATGCGAGAGGAATTCGATGGTTTAGTGGAGCCCCATAGCTCAACTCCGTAAGTCCAAATAGGTCTTATTATAGTCAAGTATATGAGTCTTTTGTAATTAATGGGAAGTTTAGAGCGTTTGTCTAGTAAGTGCTGAAGTAATCGGAAACGTCGAGCGGTTTCTTGTCGTTTCAGTCTAGTATGAGGATTCCAAGTTAGTCGTTTGTCCAGGTGGAGTCCTAGGTATCGGATTTGCTCAACAGGGATAAGTGGAGCATTGTTAAAGGAAACTGTAGGACAGGAAGTCGTTGGTTTACGACGAAGGGTAAAGGTAATTTGGTGGGATTTATTGGAGTTTATTTTAATTCTCCAGTTTTGACACCATTCTTCTAGATTTATGATGTGTGATTGAAGCATTTGGGATGCAATTGCTGGGTCATTGTTTACTGATAGGATACATGTGTCATCGGCATATGTGGTCATGACAGTGTTGGGACAGGTAGGGATGTCAGCTGTATAAACTGTATAGAGGATAGGACCTAGGATACTACCTTGAGGAACACCAGCGGACTGGGAAAAAAGGGATGAATAGGCGTTATTGTGATTTACTTTAAAGAATCTATCAGTAAGGTAGGAACGGATAATGAGGAAGTATGTAGGTGGTAGGAATTTTCGGAGTTTGTACAGCAGTCCCACAATAAATATGAATACGAAGATAGGAATTATCAGTACCTTATCAGTGTTAAGGTTATAAACATTTGCAGATAGCAGTCGGTGCTGACCGGCTATTTAAGGAGTACCGAAAAATTTACCAAATGAGAGCCATTTTTAGAATTAGCAGCTTAGTTATAACAGACTACGGTTATTTTACTTAAAATGGTTTACAGTGCAGTAATTCACATTCAAATATCTTAAAATTGGACCTCGTTTTAGAAACATCAAGATATATTCGCTTAATGATTTTGAAGACTGCTGAAACCGTTAAGAAAAACCTTTAAAAAATAATCGAGAAAATCTTCATCAGGCAGTTATGCTTTTTATAGAATATTTTTAAAAAAATATATACATATAAAAAATTGTATAAATGTTTTTTGTTCTAGGCTGGGGCATTAAAGAGGATCCCGGAACGTAGCGCACATATTAATAAAATCAAATTTTGAGAAAGGATCTGTATTAAGTTTTTCATATACCTTATATTTATTAAGTTCTTCATATTAACTTTTTTTTTCCCCAAAATTTTTATCACTTAGTGCGCACAGTCGTCTCGATACCCTCTTATATACATTATGTTTTAATCTAAAGTTATTATTGTTGTAAATGTACCATATTGGCGGGATGTCAGGGGTGTGTGTTAAACCGATTTTAGCATGCTATTCATTGTAAAATTATATACGGATATTTTCTAATATTACAAGTTTTGGCCTACCAGATTAGGTGCTGTCGTGGGCGGGGTGGCCGACAGCGGCACCATTGCCTGGCAACCTGATATATGATAACTGATATAAAAATAGTCATGAGTTAGCGTCCCGGTACCAGGGCGTCTTTTCAATGCCTGCCCACACCCCCTGGCCCGGGAAAACCCCGTATAGCCTTAACGGAGAGGAAGGGAAGGACCCAAAAAAAAAGAAGATTAGGTACTGTTATCATATTTTTAAATGTATATTACGATATGATTTATTACCTTATAATAATAGTATGATTTTCATTTTAAAAGTTGATTCCAATAAATAACACCAAATCACCTTTACCCTTCGTCGTAAACCTATGACTTCCTGTACTACAGGTTCCTTTAAAAATACTTCACTTATCGCACAAATCCGCTACCTACGACTCCATCTGGACAAACGTCTAACTTGGAATCCTCATACCAGACTGAAACGACAAGAAACCGCTCGACGTTACCGATTACTTCAGCATTTACAAGACAAACGCTCTAAACTTCCAATTAATTACAAAAGACCATCGAATTCTTCTCGTATCCAATCCTTACAATCCAAAATCCTTCGTAAAATCCTCAATGCTCCCTACTTCATTACAAATAAAGCCATCCATAATGACCTTAATGTTTCTTATGTTTCAGATCTAGCCCAATCCAGATACCTATCCTTCCATAATAAACTTTAGAAAAGAAGATGGAACCTTGATCTACCTCCTAATGTAGACACATCAGTAGAGTGATACCATTGGGTAGTTTCTCAACAAGTGTTTTCACGTCATTATATCCATATGTTCAAATTTACTAAATGTATTTCTTTAATACAGATGTAAATATCATTAAGAAATAATTTTTTTTTTATAAATTTGATCTTTATATAGAATATATACCTATATATAGATACACACACACACACACACACACACACACACACACCCACATTCATACATATATATATAGCATCATTAGGGGCGTCCAGGCTTTCCTGGTTCCAATCAGCCGTGAAGCGAGTTCCATTATCATACTTTTCCTCCTTTGCAATAGGAAAGCTAAGGAAATTGAGTCACAAAGATGGTCCACATTCATCCTTTGATATTTTTATATATTTAGTCTCTCTCTATAGAGATCTGGACTCTTCCACAAATTCTATATATATATGTAGAATCTTAGAAAGAGTCCAGATCTTTCCTGGTTCCTTAATTTCCAGACTCATACCTCTCCCCATTAGCAAGAGGAAAAGTAAGGTTTTTGGAATCCGATAATAGACCTTTGTCTATATAAAACTTTATGTGAAAAATATTAAGACAAAATAGTTATTAATACTATGCAATTTTAGTTTTTAGTTACTATATGCAAATAATTGGTAGAACAAATATACTTTTGCATTGAACTCTTCAAATTTTCCATTCCGGGTTTAGTTAGGCTTCCCTATTCTCAAAAATGACATTGATGCCTCTATGGTGTGTTGTAGTAACATTAAAAAAATAAAAATTGTTAAATTACTGACAAAACTACAAACAATTCGTCTAAATCGGACCAGTTTTATCAACGTTACGGTGTCTTGAATTTTATATACTGAATTTAATAATTGCTCACTTTCCCGTTTACATTGCTTTAGTACATCAAAGGAATTGTACACTAATGATTTCTCTGATCCATTAGCTGGAAAATTAGTCTAATTAATTGTGTTATCATGATTATTATTATTATTAAAAATAACACAATTCAATTCGTTCTTAATTTATATTAAGAACTTATTTATTGAGAAATGTTAAGGACATTTATAGTAGTGTTCAGTTTATTTTTAATGAACATACTTAAAATTAAAAATAAATTTAAATAACTTTAAAATCGGTAGAAAAGTCATGCGAGTGAACAGATTTTTTATTTAAATAATTGGTGACAATTTATTGTCTAGTTTTTGGTGGTCTTTACTCTACAACTCTTCCATTCAAAGATGGAGGCCTATCGCTATATTTCTCAAAATACCTTTAATATATTGTCAAGTTAATTTTATAAATTTTATTGGACTTTACAATGTGTATGTCAATAAATCGTCTAAATGTACCTATTCTGTACCGTTTTTCTAAGGTCTAAAGTAACGTGTTTAATAAATAGCGTATATAGGTATGAATGTGTTTTATATATTTCATTTTTTTTTTTTTTTTACCTTTGTATGTTAATTTTCTTATTTTACTTTCTACAACCCTTTTTCTTTTATCTCTATTTTGGTTATCATTTGTATGTATATATTGTATGAATGTTTAATGTAGCCCTACTATTAATGATCTCCAATGCGGCAGAATGTATTAATTTTCAAATCGAACAAGAATCGTCTTGGTTTTGAATTCGGGCAACATTACTAGTTAATAATAAATACTTGTTGAACGAATCTCGATTTTACACGACTTTGTTTCTGATCCACTCTCTGCTTTTTATTATTTCAATAAAACGGTATAGCACTTTATCAATTAAAATTTATTGGGAGAAAGCTCACATCCGTCAGTTTGATAGCCTTTGAATAAATAATATTCAATTTAGATGTCAATTTCTCCGATCAGAAAGGGCTGACCTTTAAACTTCTGTATTTATTCATAAAATAGATACATTTTTTTTTTATTTAAATGTTTGTTTTTTTTTAATTGTATTATTATTTCGTATTTGTAAATTTCTAGTGAGATGGAACTATTTTTCGATGAAAATTTTGTGACGTTTTTTTACAAAAAAAAAAAAAATATATATAAAACTTGAAATGATTGTGCATATCTTAAAGAAAATGGAAATAAATTTTAATTTATTCCTAATAACAGAAAAGTAAATAAATATATAAAAGGATTGATGAATTTAATTCTGTATTTTTTTTAAAATCGTTTATTTCTTAAATGCTTTTTAGATGTGATTATAGTTTCTATCTTAACAGATAATTTTTTTACAAAAATAAAAAAATACCCCTTTACTATGAGAAAATCATATATGCAGAAATAAGTTATTGAAAAATCGATTAAATATTTTAAATCTTTCTCCTTATTCATCTAATTTAACTTAGGTATAGATTTAATAAGAAACAAAATATTGAAAAAAATATGTATTGTTTGAAAGAAGTACTATAGTTCAAAATCTTGAAATAATTATATGTATAACTAAGAATAAAGGCAAGTACCGTCGTAGCAACAGTATATTCCTGTTGTAATGATAGTTTTAAAGTGAAATTATAAGTTGCTTTTTATAAATTATTAAAAAGTATGTTGTTTTACATGATACAAACCAGCTGATTTCTTACAATAAATTCATATAAATATTACTATTAATTCAATATAAACCCAATACGAAACTTTTACATATCAATATTTTATATACGTGAATTTTGAAACATATGTGCACCCATAAATCTGTTATCTGTATGCTATCTTTATTATTTTTTATTTTGGATTGACAGATATGGGGAAATACGAATAATATTGCTAAATAAAGAATTTCGTAGAATAAAAAATGTAAAAGAAAAATGAACGAATTTTTTGCCTTCATGTAATTGGCAAACCTGCATATTCAATAACCAAGGGATTTTTATGCAATTTGATATTTCGTTAGCTAGCGGTTTTTTAATTGGTGATCAAATATCTTTATACCACCGTGTGCTGTGTGTGTACCGAGTGGCAGCCATGGAAATTTTATAACGCCCATTTTCGCATATTTTGATTACTTCAAATGAAAAAATATAAATATAAATTCAATAACAACATAGAAGAATAAATTCTTTTCAGTCAGATATTTTTCATTTCCTTTCTTTTTCATCTCTTCTTATTAACCATTTTAAAACACCACACTCAGTTTCAATTCTTTACTTTCTTTAGCATTTTAAATGCAGCATTTTCTTCAAAATTGAAAAATTGGATCGATACTTACGATTCCAAAGAATAAACAGTTTTAAAACTAATTGATAGATTTTTTTTTTTGCATTTATTGTTCAAAACTAGTCAATAATTTGAAGTAGATATACTTTTTCTTCTACCACCTTTTTTACATTATATTTTAATTGTTTTGGTAAATAATAATAAAAAATTAACGTATTTTTATTAATTTTTTTTTTAAATTTCCTCTAATTTCTTTTTTAATTCAGAACCTTTTTGTAGGTGCATTACTGTAATGAAATATGTTATTATTGCATATTTAACGGGTTTTGTATTGCATATTATAAGGCATATCTTGTGGCAGGTTTAGGCAAAAAGTATTTTAAAATACAGTATATTTAAATACCTAGGAATTTTTGTTTTAAAAATACAATTCATTTTAACTACAAAATATTTTTATTATTTTAGGAAAAATTATTTCAAATAGAAAATATCAAAGTATTTTGTGATTTCATTAAAAATAAAACAACACGCAAACATAAAATATTTACGTTTCATGAACTAGCGTTTCTTAAACAACTCATTCCTTAAGAAATTGGTTTATATTGGCTAAGAAAGGAGTTGAGAAATTTGAAGACAATGGATATCATTTTTTACAAACGTTTTTTAAACTAATTTTAAAAATTGTGATTCAGTTAATTTATTAATTGTATTTAGCAATTTATAATAAAACTGAATTTTTGTCCATGTATTCAATTTTTAATATTCCCTAAGATATTACATACATTTAATTCTCTCTTTTTCTTTTCTAAAAGTGCTTAAAAATATTAGTGAAGAAAATGAAAAAAATTATTTATTTATTTGTGCAATTAATAAAATATGCACTTCTACCATTTTTTATGAAATGGCTCTGGAGTAAAGCATAATTATTTTAAGGCTAATTAATTTTATGGTCGAAGATAATTGTATCAGAAATTTAACACAATCAATCCTGCCTTAGAATACTTTATGTTGATAGAAGCTTTCTAAATTTAGTCATTTATTTTGAGTATTTGAAATAAAACATAAAATACATTTTATGTATTTTATTATGTTCGAAAGAAAAGACAAATACTTATTTTTTAATTTCAAAAAGAAAATAAATTCGCTAACAATCTACCTTTTACTCCTTGAAAAGTTATTTGAATTTTTTTTTAAACATATTTATTGAGAGACATTACAATCTGTCACAATCACAGACATTTATAATAGTGTCTTAAAAAGTAAAATACAAAAACACAAATTTTATTTTTATTTTTAAATATTTCATTTGAAATTCTGCTAAATCTGTTTTGTGGGTTTAGCTGCACAAAAATTCTGATTCTGTCAATATAATTAATGGGAGGATCATTTTCTATTCGAAGTAATCATTCTCAAAGATCGTATTATAATTACGATTTTATTTTTTCAGATGAAAAATGTAATAAAGTATATAAATCAGATAGATCTAAGAAATGACGAGATAAGGTTTTTCATTATTCGAAGTCCTTGGTACACTGAAATATACAAAATTAAATCGATACTAGTCCCATAATGGACAACCGACCATTGTGGGCTATTGGAGATCCTGATACATAAAGAAGTTGAGTTTAACGACCTCCAACATCCACTCGAAGCCCAACCTGCGGGTCAGCGATGACCATTAAGCGCTTTCCCCTATTGCCTGAACCTAATAGCAACTATAAACTAACAGACAAATAAGAAATTAATTCTCCATCTATAAAACATTTGATGAAAAAGTGCTGATTGTCCTTCAAATATTATTGTAGTATTAATGATCGTATACATAATTATTTAACGATCATACGAACCAAGATCACAAAAAAAAGTAATAATTTTGTCGTTATTTGTTTATATGTTATCTTTTAGAACGTCTGTTCAGGAACTTTATTTTTATTGAATTGAGAAAAACTCAAATATGTTAGCTAGATATAAGCTCTCACCATAAGATGTAAAAAAAAAAAAAATAAATGCAATTTTTCAATTATTTTGAGTGTTATAAATCGTATCTGCATTTCCAGATTTCAAATAACGTAATGCCTTAAATTGTAACTTGCATTCTCTTGGAACTTTGATAGTGATTTCACCACGTTCCTTTTACATTTTGTAGTCCTGATGAAGACCTACAAAGTGGGTCGAAACGTCGGGGTAAACCATAAAATACTATTTCAATATATAGTATTTATTTAACTGCACCTCCTGAACAAATATTACAATCACGTTCAACCATCTCTACACCATTGTAAAATAAAATGTTTTATAACAGCCTTTATTTTCTATTTTGTTCACTAGTTGTTCACTAGTGAATTATTTATATTTTGAAGCATAGCTGTGGCGGATCCAGGATTTAATTTCGGAGAATTGATTTTTTTTAAACGACGTTGAATACTCTGGAAGAAAAAGTTACAGGAAGTTAAGAAAAAATATAAAGGACCAATAATGCTTTTAGTGGTAATTCTAGTCATAGTATTTTAAAATTATCTATATCCCTCGCGATAGTTCTATTTACTATCGATAGTTCGTATCCTTCCCTAAGAAACAAATTATTTTAAAATTTTATGTACTTAAAGGAATAGTGTTAATAACACGCCTCCATACTTCTACCCATTTATTGATGTACGATTTATTGATAACATAACAATGTAAAAGTGAAATAATGAAGAACAGTTAGTGTATAATGGTATAATTGTTAGTGTATAACCACATTAGTTTTAGAGAGTTAAGAGTTTAGGGTTTATTAACCAATAATTACAATTTGGTCTGACCAGACGGCAACATATATCGGTCAGTGCCATTAATGATAAGTAAATAATTTTTACATGGTTACACTTTTTGTTATTTATTATAATTTTTTTTATTACAGTAAGAATATAAATAGATAGAAGCGTGAAGCATGTCTCATACTATTCTTATCAATATATAAAACTGAAACAAAATTAAAATAGAAGCCTTAAAAATAAAAATTCAATTTCTGTATATATATACATATATACATATTTGGTGCTTCATAATTGATACTCCTTGTGATAAACAACATTATTATTATTATTTTTTTTTTTTTTTGTAAATTTTACCTATTATATTTCTTTTTGGAATCATAGGAATAATATAATAATTCTCTGTCTGATATTGGTTTTTCTTTTCCCGACTAAAAAACTAAAAAAAAATTCGTAAGCAGCTTAATTTAGGTCGTGTTAATCTGTCGTTCCTCATTATTGTTTTAAAAACAGAATATAAATTATTTAATTTCTTCATTAATGGTTACATTTCGAATCAATTGATTCGTTTTTATACCGATCATTTTATATTTTTTTTGTGAATTTAAAATATATTCGTGAGTGAGAAACGAATTTTGGCTCTAATAGGCACTTATCTAACACCAACTTAATACACATTTTTAAGTAGCAGTAGAGATTCGAAAAAAAATTAGATTAAGTTGGATAAAAGAAAAGCCCTTAGAAATACCTAAATTTTGACTAAATTTGTCCCCTCTTATATGGAATTTTTGTACCTAAAAAATAAATATAAATATCGAACTAGTTGTATTCAATTATTTTAATATATAATAACTAGAAGAATGATAATTGATTAAAAAAAAATATTTATAAAAACCTTTTTCATGACATTTCCATATAGGTAGTATGTGTTGTTTGCATTGTTTTAATTTCTTTATTTTTAAGTTATTTATAAGTTTATGCCTGCATCTAAGATGTTTATTTTTATTACTTTTTTTTAAAGAAAATTTTAATTCTATTTTATTTATTTATTTTTATTCTATTATTACTATTATTTATATTTTCTTCCTTCACTATGATATTTTATTTTGTTCTTATTTAGCTTTATATTGTTTTGAAATTACCTTATTTATTTTTTGATTTTGTAAATATGGTGTGAATATGCTCTCTAAACTCTATTATAAATGTCCTTTATTGAGACAGACTGTAATATTTTTCAATAAACAAAGAATCCAGTATTGCATATACTTTTTGATTATTATTTATTGTAATTCTGCTTCTATTTATTTCATATTTTTTTTTTCATATAGTGTGAATGTTATCATACATAATTATAAGTAATGTCCAAGTAACAGATTGTTGTAATGCTCAACAAATAAATAAATAGATATAAATAAAGCAGAAAAATCGTGTTACGTTGTTTGATTTAATAACATAAATATTCATCGTCGTTTAAAAAAAATGTTTTCGATGAAAAAGAAAAAAAGTGAAATAACCGCGGTAGAAGCATAACCACTTAAATTTACATAACGATTAGTTGTGCAAATCAGAAGAGTTCGGCGATGACTTTTATGTTTTAATTTGATCCTGTTACTAAATGAAATATGTTTGGTGGATTTTTCGTCAATTCAAATTGGAATTAATGATGATTGTAGTTAAAGAAATACACACATAAAAAACAAAACAAAAATATCGCTAACAAAGATTTTTTAAATTTTAATTTTGTAAGTGGTTCTTGCTTTTTTCAATTTCCTTATTTTTAAGTTATTTTATTTTATATATAGTATATACTTTTTGATTATTATTTATTTGTTATTTTGCTTCTGTTGATATTTGATATTTTTTTTTATACATATAGTGTGAATGTGATACCTAACTAACTACTTAACTAATGTCCAAGTGACAGAATGTTGTAATATTCAATAAATAAATAGTTTAGTAAAACATTTTTTTTTAATTACATAAAATAAGATTTAAGTATAGTTAATACAGTAGGCTATTTGCCGAACAATAAAGGTTGTCAATGAAGTAGATCGAAATAAGTGGAAATCGATGAAAGCAGATCTCGAGAGCAACAAAAACGATTTTTTTTTTTTTTCCCTTTTTATTGAGAAATAATACATTTTGCCAAAATTAAGAGCACTGAGTACTAAAGCTGAGTGAGTAAATACACATTCATACTATACATACAATACAATAAATAAATAAATAAAAATAAATAAAAAATATATAAATATATAATAAAGGCAAAAACTATAATAAACCAAGGAAATGTAACAGAATTAAAATAAAATAAAATACAAAAAAAATTAAATAAGCGACGATCCGAATTTATGAAGAAAAGTAGGAAATTTCAGTGTTTTTTTTTTTAAATAATACGCGCTTTTTTTTTATGTATAGGAAGCGATAATTAAACAATATTTAATCTAAGTAATTAAACATTTCTTCACATTAAATAGCTGTTAAATTTACTCGAAATGAAACTAGTGTTTTTCATTGTTAAAACCATTTATACAGGACTTTTGAAGTGATAAACTAAGCTAAATTCTGTTTTTCAAAAATCATGAATTATTCCCGATTTTTTTTATTATCCTCCATATATATACTACAAATATTCTACTTTTATCAAAAAATCCTTGATGAATAGGTTTCAAGTCCATATTGATTAAGTTGAAGTTTATCACGGCGTTGAAGAGTCACCACGTGTTCTCAGCAAAATTGTTTACAATAAATTATTGCAAAGCATTGATTTTTTTCCCATGACCATGGATGTATTATAATAAACATAAATGTAAAAATTCATATTTTATTTTTTAAAAAAATATAAAAAATGATGATTTTTCGAATATTTATCATCTAAAGCGATAATGAAAATGTGGTTTTGCCCAGATTTCTATTTTAGGAATAGATCCATATTTATAAGCGAGCAACTAAATATTCCTATTAATAATATATGCGTGTTCATGAAAATAATTCAAACAATCGGCAAGTTTCTTCATTTTTAAAATTAAATTATTAGCTCTTAAAATCTGTTATCATCCCTTCAAATATTCCCCTCTACTCAGGGAACAAACTGAATAACCGAACGTATTAATGGTAATAGATAACTGATACCAGATAGATCAATACCGTTATAACTATTTTCGGGAGGTTATCAGTTCGAATAATCATTACAAAAAGGTAAAAAACAAAATGGTGTAGTCAAATGTTGAGATATCATAGAGGGTTGTACTTATTGTCTTCCGATGTCCAATTTAAAAGGTCGATGTGAGATGTGCTGTCTTGTTTGAATTGACGTGATTTATATTTAAACTATCCTGTGATTACAAAAAGTTGGAAGATTATTGCGTCACCGATATTACTTGCCAATTACAGAGATTTTTCTGTATGGAATATTCTATATCCAAAAAATTGTTTTGGTCTCTTTTTGAGTGTATACGTACTTTTATTATAAAAGTAAATATATTTATTTTTTTTATAACAAATTTAGTAATTAATAAGTTTAATCAAAGTAGCGATACGTTATAATAAAAAAAAAAAAAAGGAATTTAAGTCAACGTTACGCTATGAGATAAAATTAATTTGTGACAATCATGAAAAACAAAAAAATAGATTTTTTAGTATTAGTTTGTGCAGTTTTTTTTTTATTTGATTTGTATTATTTTATTAATTTGTAAAACAACAATTAAGAAATATTAATAAAATGTATAATTTTTTAATAAAAAAATTATAAACAAAATTGAATGGGTAATGTGTCAGTCAGTAAAATGTTAATATTTATATATAAGGTTTTAATAATATACAGCAGAAATAATTTAATAATGAAATTTTAAAAAAAATATTATCGAGATAATTAAATTGATAAATATATAAATTAAATTAAATATATAAATATATATAAACGTATAAGGTGAGGTGAGGTTTTAAATAAAATCGTGTGACGAGGGCAAACCAGCTCCAACGATTTTATGAAGTAAGGATTATAAATATCATAAATCATAAAAATAATTAATATGTAAATTTAATTGTTTTTAAAAATCTTTCTTTCCTTGAAAATGACCTTAAGGGCTGAAACGTGGGTTATAAAAAAAGTAATAAAGTAGGACTTAGAATCAAATATGTTTTTTTATTATTAAAAATAGAATTGAAGTCTTAACCAACAATATTACAATATATATATATATATTGATGAAATTTATTATTAAATTTAACACACTTAAGTTTATATATACATAAAAAAATAATTAGTATAATACAAGCATTAATAATAATAGCTCCACTAAAAAGAGTGACCAGTTAATTTATACATAAAATAGATTGCTTACAAATGCAATAAACCGTAATTAACAATGTTGTTCATTAACATGTTTTTTTCCTTCCCCGTGTGCTTTTCTAATTACTACCTTTAAACTGCTATTGTTAAACTTTAATCACGGTTATAAAATGAATAGTTTCGGCTACAAACTCTTAACTGTTCCATTTAGCCTAGCGAACCTTGTAAGTATTATCGTCAGCGGTAAATTAATGTTTGTAATATATCGTTTAATTACATTAGACAAATTTACAAACAAGCGGTCGACATTTTGCATTGATTCTACACGATTAAATCACCTTAATGGTCAGGCCGTAAATACTAATGAACCATTATCTGACTCGTGATAAGAAAAGGAGTTAGTCATCGATGTCCTCGGTTATGAAGGATATTGAAAACATGGATCTATCACTATATTAAAAAAAAATGTAACGATCGCAATACTTTCCCTTAATATATATTACATATATAGATAAGTGAAAGTAAAAATGTATCGTTATTTTACCCAATATTATTTGTCTTTTTACACTTATCTATTTGTCTTCTGACCATAAGACCATAAGGCAAGTAAGTGTAAAAATATATTGAGAATAAAGATTAAAATGAAAATCAAGTACAATACAAGCCGAATAATAGTGTGGTGAATGTAGACGAATTAAAACCTGACCAAAAGGCAAATAAATGAATGTGAAAAGATATCGAGATTTTTTAAAAATATAAATATAAATTCTTTATTGAGATTTATTACAATCTGTAACACATCTAAGGACAATAGTGATAAAGAGTAGCTCATTCACACTATGTACAACAAATAAAAATAAATAAACAGCAAAATAATAATGTAATAGGGTGTTTAAAAAAAAAAATGACCGTTCTTCAACCAAATATTTGTATTATTATTTCTTTGATATGAAATACAATTAATACTCAAAGTATAATCCATTGTTTTCGTCATTTGCCATCTGCTGTCAAAGAATTCTTGGATTGCAATTTCAACTCCTGCAAAATTATTAAAATGTTTTCCCTTGAGGAAAACGGGCCATGGATCAAAATCAGTAGTGATCCGATGGTGCGAGGTCTGGACTATATGGGGGATGAGGCAGGAGTCTCATATCAGAAGTGTTTTTCAATAAATTTTCACAAATCTCTTTTCTGGTTGCTGAGGAGTAAGTTCGTGAGAGACCAGTCTATTGCTCTTTTTACCTTCACTATGGAGAGTAGATGGCGACTAACAGAATCTTTTGACACACTCCCTGGCAAGTTCGTGAGTACTCGTGGACGGATTTGATTCAACAGCTTTCTGCAGAACCTCATCAATATCTATTAATGGTCGCCCGGAGCCATTCTTCCTTTCGAACGTCGTATTTCCACTGCTAAATTTTTCAAACTAACTCCGCGCAGTGTGCTGGTCAAGGACACCTCCCCCTTCGTATTTAATAATTTCACGAGTTATTTCAGTTGCTGTGGAATTTTGTTTTCAGTAATGCCTTAAATTACGAGAATTCCGTAGGACACTGTCATGTTTTTTCTTTAAAACAAATAACTAAACTGATGATTTTTTTTTTTAAATCGAATAGTATTAAACAAGCCTAGAGACTGTTCTAAAGGGGATTATTTGGTATTAGTAAGTACTAAATAGGATCAAAATATTTACAGCCCTTTAAAAATCTTGAATTCGATAAAACGGTTATTTTTTTTTTTTTATACATCCTATTATATAAACTAAAAGAAACTGAACTAAACAAAAAGAAACTAAACTAATCAAAATAACTACTTAAATACATAAATGATTACATATTTGCAAAGTTCATTCACTCAAGATCTCCGAGCCATACCTTTCCTCCCACTTGTGGAGCATGACTGTAGGAGATCCCAGTGACTCTCACTTAGCCTCATCACTGGTATTAAATATTGAGAATTAAGTTCAAAACTGAAAAATGGAAAATACTATTTATATTGATGTATCGATATTGAAATTTAAAATTATAGATTTCGTTACTAAAATCTCAAAATCGATATATGAATATAAATAATATTTAAAAATAATAAACTGCAGAACCATCAGAATCCTCTCGTTTCAAACCTTGCTTCATCCTCGATCCCTGATAACCCTCCGAGTCGTCTGAAAAGAAGACGGCCTCGGGACCTGCTAATATAGAACTTTAATTTGAGTTCTACCAATGGGTAGTTTCTCTTCATGTTTTACATGTCATGTTAACAATGTCACATTTACTTGTTTCATTTTCCATGTGATATAGTTGTAAATTTCATTAAAAAAAAAAAAATATTTAAAAAACACCGTGAAGATACCAGATTCAACAATTAAACAAAGAAAATAAACTTTTTAGATGTGAAATAGCGGTGTGGTGTGATTATGATGCTAACGACGATACTCGACGATACGATATTCCTGTCGGTGGCAATATTGCTATCTTTTTATAACTATCTATTGCATTATAGCAGTCACATAGAGCGCGATAATCCAAAGCGATACAGACAAAGGGCATCGTTCTGAGTTTAGCATAGGTTTTAAGTGACCAGATATTTTTTGTTCTGAAGCAGGACATCTCTGTTTGTTGTAGAGCTTGACACAGGTGGATATATGGGGGGGAGGGGGAGGAGGGAGAGGGCTTTCGGGCTGAAGCCTCTCCCAAAATGATAAAATAAAGCTATGTCTTATGGAAAAAAATATTTAAAATTTACATCTGGTCACGTTATCTATTGTGGCTCTGGTCAAATTAACGGACTTCCTCCATTTTCTTGTTCATATTTAGTTAAACATAGTTTTGTGATATACATCTTCGTGATGTCGACAGTTAGGTAAAATTAAAAAGAAATAAAAACAGTGAACAGCATAGCTCCGTCACTGAGGTACCATTTGCCTGTGATTTTAAATTTAAGAAAAGACTAAATGGGATTAATTTGTTTAACAGAGAAATAAGAGCTTTTTACTACCCAATGATTTATTATTTTTTAAAAGCTACAAATAATATATATATTTATATATTTACAACTTTTACTTAATCGACCTTTGAGCATTAAATTTAAACTTAACTATTTAATTGGGAATAAGGTCATTTAATTATTATTTAATAAACTATTGAATGTTCACTTCCTCCGTTTATTGACGTTTCGATCCCGGTATTTTCTTTTTATTAGTCAACCATGGGATCCTCTTCAAAGCTAGAATTTAAAAAAATAGAGCTTCGATCAGGCCAGGGACACACCGACAGTCTCAGCACCGTACACTAGCACATATATTAAGCCAGTAGCTTATATATAAATATATATATAGCGTATTCCCACACTCGACTTTTTCTACCACATAGGGAAATATTTGTTCGCCTATATCAGGTCGTTTTAAAAATATGTATATATATAATTAAGCAATCTAATAATTGGAAAAATATTCAAACAAGAATTAGGAATCTACAGACAGATTTATAGTTTTGAGATTAAAAAAAAAAGGGAAGGTCATCGAATTTCCAAGGCAACATGGAATTATTAAAATTCAAAACGACCATATCTCTGCAACAAATGGTCTAATTCCAATACAATCTATTTTTTTGTTTTTCAGAAAAAAAAAAAATTGTCTTTCAAAACAACACATAATTGATCAAAAAATTGCATACTTTTCGAGTTAATGGAAAATAAAATTTTGTATTCATCCGAACTTTTTTGAACTGACATCTCTAAAAATTTCATTATCGTATTCTAGTGGTACTAAAACGGATAGAAAACACAACCTTGCCTTCCACTGACGACTTTTGAAACCGAACAAATGTATGTTATTTTCTAAGAAAAATGGAGACGAATGAAAAACTATAAAAAAAGAGGGCAATACCGAATTCTATGTCAAGTTAATTTATTAATTTAATCCATTTTTCTGTGATAAGAATTACACTATTTTATTTTTGCTATCTAAGCTATTACAAATCTATAATCTATAATAATAAATCGTAACTATTTCCCCATTTTTTATCGAATTTTATGAAATTATCGATATTTATATACCAAATCATTAAAAATTCAGAAAAAATCGCTATGAGCATCTGTAGCTCTAGTGGTTTCTCTACTTCTCCACTGTGGAGGGAGAAGCGTTGGGATCTCTTAGAGTCTTGTCTTGTCCTCGTGAATGAAAGAGCCGGATTCTGTGCTTCCTCGGATGAATGTAAATATTGTACTAAAGTATGAATGTATTTTATGATTTTTTAACAAATTTATATTAAGTTAATTTTCTATTTATTTGTTATGATATATATATATATATGGTATGAATGTGGCAAACTAATACCTAATGCACTTAATTGTGACAAAATATATTGTCTCTGAATAAATAAATAAAAAAATTAAAAATATCGAGGCCAAAATAACGATACTTTTCCAGATGTATCAAATTACTATTTCGATATATTAAAAATACCGAAACGATATGTATCTTTTTTTTTTTCGACCCGCTGAGTTATGTTTTCGACCCTTCTTGATATAGCTTTCTATGACAAAACCTAGAATTAATAATAAAATATAATCATTTTAACCTACTATTTTTTTGTTCACGCTACATAGAACCATTGTGTCTCGGAGAAGACTGGTTCTCAATCGCTCCATTCATAGAACTAGAGATCTCTTCTAGCACTCTCTTTCGCCCTCAATTTCTTCAGAACAACCGAGGAGTATTTCTCATCTACTGTCTACATCTGACAACATTGGTGCAGAATTCCTATTTTTACTTTTAATTTTATTCCTATTTTTTATTTATTTTTTTTGGAAACGGAGATGGTCTAAAAAAAAAAATAAAATCACGGTTTCATACTATGCATAGATATTCAACATAATTACTGTGAAACAAACAAATATAATACTGAATATTAAAAAAAAAAAAAACATATATATGTTTGTAGCGTTGATTTTATGTTATGCATATGGATACATATACTTGAAAATATTTGTACAAAATAATTGGATATATTACATATTTGTATACGTCAAACATTGGGGGAAGAAGACCCACCATAAATTAGGTATGTTTCTAGAACTTTTCCAGATAAAATTGGAAAATACTTTTGATTTCTTAGTAGTCTCATCTGTTCTTCACACTTGGGGGAAAGTGCTGGACTCGGAGATCTCTTGCCCGATTGTAAATATTGTATTTAAGTATGAATGTTTTTCTATTTATTTCTATTACTTATAATTTATTAAATTTTGCTTCAAATTTCTGTATTTCATTTAATTTTAACTCTAAGTTAAATTTCCTTGGTTTATTATAGTTTTTGCCTTTGTTATATAGATGTATATATTTTTTTTATATATATTTTTTAATTTATTTATTTATTTTTATTATTATTTTTTTTATGGTATTGTATATATGGTATGAATGTGCCTCACTCAGCCTTAGTACTCAGTGCCCTTTAAGTGTGGCAAAATGTATTATTTCTCAATAAACAGATACAAAAAAAAAAAGTAGGCTTATCAAAATAAAAATATGTTTCCACAGTTTGGCTGGTTATGTAAAAATATCTATTAAAACATTTTCTATAAAATATATTTAAACTAATTAAATTAAAACTTATTTTAATTTTGCCGCAATATCAAAAAAATGTGATAAGGATATCACGTGAAAATGGAGGGGTGCGCATGAGAGGTGTATGAATCATAAAATCCTAGAAAATTCAAATAAAAGGTATATTTCGTGATATAATCGATACGTACCTACTTCTAGGTCTTAACCTAGATTAGGTGACTTTCCTTATTTTCTTAATAGATTTTAGATTACCTTTTTCATTCATTCATGTAGCTTATTTGCTATTAATTGCACCGATTTATTATTAATTTGTTTCGATTGCCTCGACCTCTCCCCTCTTCCCCCGAAATCTGCGCCTATGTCTGGAAACATTATATTTAGATCTTAATTAACACCAATGAAATACTTAAATCTTCCTCCTCCCCCCAAGAAGTATTCGAAAAATCAAGCTTCAGTGAATTCTCGATCATCGGGTTCCTTAGAACTTTTTTGTAACCAGGATTACCAGATCTGTCTCGTATTTTTTCCTAAAACGTTCCTCTAAATCATCAACTTTAACTATAAATGTTTAATTATAATTTGTTTTGTTTTTATCGTAATCAGGATTACCTCTCTATAATAATATGAGAGTAAATTATATAAAAAAATCTTTATTCAAAGTTGAAAGATCAGATCAAATTAATATTAAAAAACAAACATAAAACACATAAATCAAACTTAAACATTTAATAATAACAACAAATGGATTTAAACATTTTTCTGGAGGCCGGCCAAAACTCTGACCTACGACCGCACAAATTTTAAATCCCATTCAGGTCACGTTTAAATCACTTTATTTAATGAATATTTTAATTTAATCATAATTCAAGAACGTGGCGTCATAATGAAGTATATTTTTCCATGGGAACATCTTTTTATTAGCTTGCTGCTTCGTTCCTTCTGTAAATATATTAAAAGAAAAAAAAATCATGGCGTGTTTTCCAAAGTTTTTTTTTTTTCTACTCGTTGTAACGTTTTATTTTTAATCAGATAAAAATGGTGAATCCGTCTAGAAATAGATAAATAAAATGCCCCCCAAAAAACTCAAATAACTTTTTCCCCTAAAGAAAAATTCTAAAAACTATATCAACCTAAAAAAATAATCTCGACGTGTAAAATCACAATCTGGCTACCCTGGTTGTATTTTTTTTAACGGCTTCAAACCAAAAAATTCGTAAAATCAGGTTTGATAAATAAAATCCTAATTTACCTTGCCAGCAACCAATCTTTAGGTCCTTTTGCCAGTAGTATAATAGTATACGAATGTTGATCCGTTTAGACAATTGTTATTTTCCGTTTTTGTGCATTTGTAATCCTAGAATCTACGACGTACATTACTTCCAAAAGCAATCAATACGACGCTTTCGGATATTACAAACAAATACCTTCCAGGGAAATAATTCGGAACAAACTTACTACCCTTATACAGTGTATACAATAATCCGTATTGGCCTAGCAGTAAGGTAAATACAATTGCCAAATGTTTGCCCTATATGTGGCCCTACCATTAACGTATTTACTTCTTTGATACAATGAAACCATTTGCTGTCTGCATAATTCAGTGTGCGTTGCTTCTTTAAGGGAGACAAATCGCAAAAACCCTCCTGCATACAGATAAGGGAAGAAAGACAGGAACAGATTTCGTGTCTAAGGATCAACCTTTTTCAAGCAGTCCAGCACAAATTGATTGACCACCTTAGAAAAAAGTCAAACCGAATTGGATTAACTAGGTGCGATTAGATTAGTTTCAATTTGAAATAGAAAAAATATATTTATGATTGCTTCACATTTTCTTCATATATCATCAAATCTAGCTAGCGACTGCATTAGAAAAACTCATCTTTTTTTGGTACTAATACATTTTGTTAAGTTAAAGTACGCGTAATCAGTGTTTAATTATTATCTAGAAAAATTTACATACTATTCATTAAATATCTTTTTCAAAGGAGAAAGTGGCTTAAGCTGAATAAAATTTCTTGAGAGTATTTTTCTCTGTGGTCGAACGATAGAAGTAAAAATCTGGCGTGTTTTTGTAAACCACATAACTCCAGCCTCTGAGCAATATATACATGCCTAGAGAGATTTGAAAGTATATCTTTATATTCAATCTATAAATGATTATGGATTGTAAGTCTATTAGTTATTTATCTGTTATTTTCCATTGTAAAGTTTACTAAAAAGATATTACGAGATTTTCCGTTGCCTGCCATACACAGGTCAAAGGTTTTGACACTAATTTTAAGCGGATAATGTTGGGATTTCACTAAGGGAAACGTCATCAAATTATTTACTAATTTAATTTTTTAAAAGGTTACATGACGATTTTTCGGAATAAACGGACGTTGATATCTAATTATTTAAATAAAATATCAGATCTAGAGTTATTAAACTACAGTAAATGTATTTAAGTTTATAAACATATGCTTTATACATCCATGAAATATTTTTATATTCACTTCTTCTTTCACATAAGTACTATGAAATAGTTTTTTAAACAATGCCATTGCCTTGATTAGGTGGATTTTAAATATTTTTTTTTCAAACTTAAAGAAAGTTTACATTTAGTTAGTAAATTTCATTTAATTTCCTTGAAAACATGTGATTTCCGTTAAATACTATTAGTTTTCACAAATTATTACTCATAATTTTTCGTAAGTCTCCATTACTTTCTGCGACTTTCTATACTAGATATTAGTTTTTTTTTTTTTTTTGGATATATATATATATATATATATAAGTCTCCACTTTCCAACGATATATTATACGTAAACCTTCTGAATAGTATTTCCGGAAATTCATTTTTAACCTAAATAAACATTTTCCCTTTTTACTCCATTTTTCAATTATCAAATTATTTCAAAAGTTATATTTGGCATTTTTTTTTGTAACTCTTAAAAATGAGGGATTGTTAATTATTTAAAATAAACAAAATTAGAGGTACTTTAGAAGAAGACATGTTGAACATTTAAGCCCTGTGACATCAATGCTGATAAGACCTCAATGATATTAAAGGTCACTTAATTATACAATGATGCACCGAGTTTACTCAAAATCGTTGGAGCCATTTTTGAGAAAGTTGTAATAATGTGTATAACAGTTGATATAAAGTGCCACTTGCGGTTAGTCGATTTTAACGAAAAAGTTACTGTCACATCCAAGGCCTGCATCTATATTAAATACGTAATATCAGTTTCATACGGCTTTTCATTTTTGAGCTAGACTGCTTAAATAAACACACACAGACCATTTTGCGGGTTATTTGGACTCCAGGGTACCTCAAAACGTGTATTTCTGTTGAAAACTAAGATTCGAAAATTTTTTCCCAATAACCATCGCAATACTTTCCCTTACTATATATTACATATAGTGAAAATGAAAATTTTTTTTTTGTTATTGTAACTAGCCTAGTACTGTTTATCATACCTCTGGATATTGATAGAAATTATTTAATAAATAATTAGTTCAATTTATTATATATTGAAAAAAATAATTTATTATAATCAATAAACAACCTATTAATATGTTATTTTTATTTATGTTTTTTATGTTCTGTTTCGTGGTGTAAGGGTGATTGACAACTTCTGGTTTATTTTTTTTTTTTTTCTTTTTTAAATCTATTTATTGAATAATAATACAATCAGCCACTGCTGGAGGGCTATAAGCATTAGGGCTAAAAGTTCTCATTCATACAATATATACAAATAATAAAGAAATAAATATAAATATAAGAAGTAAATAAATAATACTGATGAAGAAGGTAAATAAATAAAAAAAAAAAATAAATAATAATAAAAAAAAATAAAATAAAATAAAAACTTCTAAACACAATCATAACTATATACAATATATACATTTGCCCAAGAATCTCCGAGCCAGGCTTTTACCTCCACACGCGGAAGGCAAAGCAAGACTCCGGAAGATCCCAGTGCCACTTTTCCAGTCGCATCACTAGTATTAGAAGCCAGTGGAGACTGAAAGAGGGCAATACAGCCACAGACGCTCAGGACATGAGTGGAGAAGCTGGCCATTGCCAGGACTCCAAAGGCATATTTACAAAAGATCTCGAGGCCACTGCCGTTTCAACCTTCGAGGGGGATGGTATGGATGCTCGGAGCTGGATAGGGATTGCGCTAGAGGATTGGGATGATGAATGAGGTTCTGGTGAAAGTTGGAGAATCTGGATGGGATGATGTCATGGACATATGGGATGTTAAGGTCATGGTGTAGGGTCTTGTTCGTGACATAATATGGAGCATTGACTATTGTTCGAAGGACTTTGGACTGGAAGGATTGGATGCGTTTGATATTCGATGATTTAGTTGTCCCCCACAGTTCAAGTCCGTAGGTCCAGATAGGTTTCAGTATGGTCTTGTAGATTAATAATTTGTTCTCTGTTGAGAGATGAGATCTTCTGTTTAGTAATCTATATAGCTGACCAAATCGTCGGTTAAGCTCTTGTCTTTTAAGTCTCGTATGTGGGTTCCAAGTCAGTCTTTTGTCCAGAAGGAAGCCAAGGTATCGGACTGTGTCTGAGTAGGGAAGAGGAATTGAATTAAAAAGGATTGGTGGACAGGATCTGCGTCGAAGAGTGAAAGTTACATACTTGCATTTTGATTCATTAATTTTGATGCGCCAGTTGTTGCACCACTGCTCAATGAAGGAAAGGTGTCTTTGCAGGTTCTGGGACGCTATTAGAGGATCCGAGTGGGAGGATAGGATGGCAGTATCATCAGCAAATGTTGCTAGGAAGGTATCAGGACTTGAAGGGATGTCAGCGGTGAAAAGGATATAGAGAACTGGGCCCAAGACACTGCCTTGTGGAACACCAGCCTCAATTGGATAATGTTTGGAGAGTTCAGTGCCGCAGCGGACTTGAAAGGAGCGATTTGAAAGGTAAGATTTGAGGACTAGGTACAAGGGTTGAGGTAAATGGGTTTTGAGCTTGAAAAGCAAGCCATCGTGCCACACCCGGTCGAAAGCTTGAGCTACGTCCAGAAAGGCACCAGTGCAATATTGCTTGTTTTCAAGTGCAGAGGATATGTGGTCCACAACTCGAAGGCCTTGTTGGACAGTGGAGTGTCTTGAGCGGAATCCAAACTGATGGGAAGGGATATTGTGGGATTCCAGTATGGGTAGGATGCGTTTGAGAAGGATTTTCTCAAAGATTTTGGAAAGGATCGGAAGTAAGCTTATCGGTCTATAGGATGATGTACAATTAACAGGTTTACCTGGTTTAGGAAAAAGGATAATTATGGAGTGTTTCCACACCAGAGGAAAGTGGGTTGTGCGGAGGATACAGTTGAATAGGTATGTAAGGAATATAATTGCTTTTTTGGGAAGTTGTCTGAGGATCTGGGAAGTAAGGAGATCGTGTCCTGGAGATTTGCGAGGTTTTAGGTTCTTTAAAAGGAATTTGACCTCAGAGGGGTTGACGGCTGTAGGAGGTAAGGAGAGAGGAATCGATGAAGAGAGGAATTCTTTAACTTCAGCAGTATGGGAGGGATGGAGTTCAGGATGAGGAGTGAATGTGTACGATAGATGTTTAGCAAACTCTTCTGCTCTATTCTCATCTGACGAAGCCCAGGAACCATCATCACGGCGGAGGGGGTGGGAAAAGGATTGGAATTTAAGGATTTTTTTTGTTACATTCCAGAGGGAGTTATCACTTGCAGATAGTGAGGAAAGATAGGAATTATAGGATTGGGATCTAAACGTAGCCAGTTTTTGTTTTACCTGCTTGGAATAATAGTTATATGATTTCCGATCATCAGGATGCCTGGTTCTTTGCCAGATGGTCCTAGAGCATCGTTTCCTATTAATAAGGTCCAGTAGGTCTTGGGGTAGAGGATTTATTTTGCGGTATTTTTTAGAAGGATCAGGTGAAGATGCAGTCCAAACTGCTTGTTGGATCAAGGTAGTCATGGAATATACTGCTTCATCTAGGTCTGCAGGTGTTTTTAAGGAAACTCTAAGGTCAATATTATCATCCAGTATTTGACGGAAGAGGTTCCAATTAACTGGCCCCCTGATAAATGAAGGTGGAGGTGGTTTGGGAATTGGTGATGTGGAGACCGTTAGGATTAGGGGACTATGGTCTGAGGAAAGATCATCAAGTCTTGAAATGCTATAATTAAGGGACCCTAGACCTTTGTGGATGAAAAAATCTAGGAGATCGGGATTGCGGTTAGGATCTGTTGGCCAGTATGTGGGAGAATTGGGTGAGAGGATGTTGCTGTGATGGGAATTAAGTGCAGATAGCAATGTTCGTCCTCTGGAATTTGTGGTTCTGGCTCCCCATTGCTGGTGTTTAGCATTTAAGTCTGCACCTAGAAGGAAGTGGTGTCCTAAGGAGTTAAGGAAGGAAGTTAATTGGGATTCTGAGATAGGTATTTTAGGCGGGGAGTATGCTGCAACTACTGCTATTGGGTAAGGAGAAGTTTGGATTATCACGGCAGTGGATTGTAGGAAATTATGGGTCGGCAAAGGGAATAGGTGATGGGAAAGGGATTGATGGATAATTATGGCAGTGCCAGCATGTGCTGTTCCATCAGGATGGTCGGTTCGATAGATATGATAGTTGGGGATGTTAAGTGGTCGTTTGTTGGTAAGTCGAGTTTCAGTTATTAATGCTACATCAATGTTTTTGTCCTGTAATAAGATTGTTAGCTCGTTGATGTGATTTCGAATACCATTCGCATTCCAAAGGAGGACGGAGAGGGATTTGATTGGGGACATTTAAGGATTTCTCGGCAGTGGGATGAGGTTGGATACAACATTGGTAAGCAAGGAAATGAGAGGAGTGATGAGTGATCTGAATTCAGAGAGAAAAGAAGTCAATAGGCTTGTGAGGTCAGTGGCATTGGGAGGAGGAGGAATGAATGCCTGGTTATTAGGCCTAGGTTCAGAGATGGGATAAGGGTCTTGAGGTTGAGATGTGAATACTCGAGGTTGAGATTCTTGTGGCAGGGCCTGAGTTTGTGTGGGTGCAGTATCTCCTTTGAATATCTGAGCATAGGACACTCTTGTATTTACAGTTCTAGAGGGTTGTCTTGGTGGCCTGGATGGCCGTTCTTCTCTTGGAGCTGAATAAATTCTTGCTTTTAGTTCCTTATATGTTTGGCAACCCTTGTAGTTCGCTGGGTGCCCTTGATGGCATAAAGCGCATACAGCTGGTGTTCTTCTGGACTTCTGGCAGTCCTCTGTTTTATGTTTATCACCGCACCGGACACATCTAGGAATGTGGTGACAATAGCGTTTCGTATGACCATAAGCCTGGCAGTTATGGCATTGTACAATGTCGCGCTTAGTGTAGGGCTTTTCTACAACAACGCTAGTGTAGTACAGGCGTGTGACCTTGTAGATGTCTTCGACCTGGGGCGTTCGGTCAAGGTCAACGAAGAATAGTGGGAGCGGTATTTTATTTTTTGAGCCAGGCTGTTCTCTATCTTCCTTGAATATATTCACTATTTGGCGAACACGGAACCCCATCTCAGTTAGTTCTTCTTTAATGGCATCCAGCGGTGTTGATGGGTGTAATCTCCTGATCACCACCCTGAGCGCTCTCTCTTGGCGCAGTTGATATGTGTGATAATCCGCCTTAGTGTCAGATAAATACTTGACAATTTTTCTGTACGTATCTGGGGTGTCAGGCATTAATTTCGTGTCATTAATGCGGCTTTGGCATAAGTATTTACCTGAGCCCACTATATAATTTAAATCTAGACACATAAATTGATAATTTTTAATGTTTCTAACGAATATTGGTGGGGGTTTAGGTTCACTAGGGATGGGTACTGCTTCCATTTGTTCATTCTGTGTGTTTGACAACACTTGGAATGGATTAGCTGTAAAAAAGGGCGATTCTTCTAACGTACCTTGTATTGATATAGCTTGTGTTGACATATTTTGTGATGATGTGCCAGGTTGATTTTCGACTTCGTCAACTGAGCTCTCTGGTGTAGCTGGTGGGGTATTTTTTTTAGAGCGTCTAGCCCTTTTCTTGATTGGTGAACTCTTTGTGGTATCTAGACTCCTAGATCTTAAAGTTCGATTGCTACCTTTGCTCGACATTACCATGTGAAAATATCGCATCTCATGTTAATTAATTAGAGGTAAATGTAATAGTTTGTAAAAAAAAGTCTTTTATCAATTACGTATATATTACGCAAATTTGTGGAATTCTGAGAAACGTAGATG
The DNA here is from genome assembly GCA_928085145.1 of Nezara viridula. NCBI lineage: Eukaryota > Metazoa > Arthropoda > Insecta > Hemiptera > Pentatomidae > Nezara > Nezara viridula. The sequence goes on from OV725078.1 coordinate 115,176,130, forward strand.
TGCTTCCGCCGAAGGGCAGCAACCCACTGGTCGGATTAGCGAATGTATATGGCCGGCTTGTTATCTATCACTATCCTCAGGTCTATTTACATTGTTCACAATGCCGTTATAAATAAGTGATTACTCACCTTATTTATGTCCAGTTTCAACTTAATTGTTAACTAAACAGTTCACACTACTTTTTCACAAATAACATGAATTATTTCACTGATAATAAAGTCACTTTATAAGAGACGAAATAAAGAGTGTATGTGTAGGGTTAACGCATGCGCAGAACTCCACTTCTGGTTTAAGAAAATCTTCTCTGTATAAAGGAAATGTTCATATGGTATAGTAAATAAACATGTTAAACACAGACATTTCGAGAAGAAACTTGAAAGAACATGCGGAAAATCTGTTGGTAAAAAACAAATTAAATTTTGATCAGCATAATGACCCCCAACACTAAAGTCATGTTAGTTAACGGATTGCTGCTTTACAACTGCCCCAAAGTTATAAAAACTCCACCAAACTCACCAGATCTTAACGTGATAGAACACATGTGGCCAAAGTTGGAGGTAGAAAAAAGAATACACCGAAATTCCTATCTAACAAGAATTAAAAAAAAAAAATATCTCCTCAAAAAGTGGAACAGACTAAATCCAGAATTCACCAAACAATTGGTCGAATCCATTTCAAACAGGCTGAAGTAAGTGGTAGAAAATAATTAAGTGCCTACAATATATCGAACTAAATTAGTGGTATTTAAAAGTTAATAAGAAGTGAGGCGTATCGTTTTGAATATGAGGCTTGAGTTCTACCAATGGGTAGTTTCTCTTCATGTTGTACATGTCATGTTACCAATGTCACATTTACTTGTTGTATTTTTCATGTAATACGATTGTAAATTTCATTAAAATAAATTTTAAAAAAATATATGAGGCAAAATTAACCATTTTTATTTTTTATTTTTTTTTAAATAGTCACAATTTAATATTTTAACTTTATTGAGTTTGTGCATATTTAAATTGATAGTATAAATAAATATATTGAAGAGTTTCTAGTTTTATGTGTACTAATGAAACTATTTTAATATTGTAAGTATTTTTCTATGTGTATCAATTTCACTGTGAGGAACTGTATGTCCGTAGTATAGAATCAACAAAATAAATTTGATGAAAATCGATAAACTAATAACTGAGATACATCCTCTACTCAGTGATACATTAAAATTCAGATGTTCGGCAATATTGTCTGTACCATTCTATCATCCGCGCAACAGCGAAGAGCATTATTCATGATTCACATGAATTATTCTCTTTCATTAAAGGTACTTGATATGACCTGATTCATCGACCCGTATCTACTTCATTACATAGTTCTAATAAAATTATAAATCTGGATTGTATCTGTGTGTTTTTTTTTTAAACTCATCTGAAACTAGACAGGCACAATAAATGAATAAGCTGTTATAATTAATTATTTAAATGGTTGAAATTTAAATTTAAAATTATGAATTATACTAAAATTTACAATAATATATTTAAATTGAATGTGCATTGGAGCGTGGAATGTACTGAACGGGAGTCTTTCTCGACTTTGAACAGGCGTTTGATTGAGTCTGGTACCCGGAACTTCTGTAGAAACTCCGCAAATTCCTATCCCCTACATACCTCCTCATTATCCGTTCCTACCTTGCTGATAGATACTTCAAAGTAAACCAGAATAATGTCTGCTCATCCCTCTTTGCTCAATTTGCAGGAGTTCCACAAGGTAGTATCCTCGGTCCCATCCTCTACACAGTTTATACAGCTGATATCCCAACCCATCCTGACAATTTCATCAGTACGCCGATGACACATGCATGATATCTGTTAATAATGACCCTTTATTGCATCCCCAACTTCTTCAACTCATATCACATATCCCATATCACAAGCCTTAAAGAATGTTGTAAAAATTGGACAATAAAAATAAATTCCAATAAATCCCATCAAATCACCTTTGCCCTCTGTCGTAAACCTATGACTTCCTATCCTACAGTATCCTTCAATAATACTCCACTTATTCCTGATGAGTAAATCCGCTACTTAAGATTCCACTTGGATAAAAGTCATACTTGGAATCCTCATACTAGACTGAAACGACAAGAAACTGCTCGACGTTTCCGTCTGCTCCACTATTCACTATACAAATGCTCTAAAATTTCAATTAATTACAAAATACTCATCTGCATAACTATAATAAGACCTATAAGGAGTTGGACTTTCTGGCTCCACCAAACCATCGAATTCCTATCTTATCCAATCCTTACAATCCAAAATCCTTCGTAAAATTCTGAATGATCCATACTTTGTCACAAATAAAACCCTTCATAAAGACCTTAATGTACTATATATCGCTGATTGAGTCCCATCCAAATATATATCCTTTCATGATAAATTCCAGTCCCATCCGAATCCACTTGTTTCCAGCCTTGCTTCTTCCTCGATTCCTGATTTGTGTCTGAAAAGGATATGGCCTCGTGATCCTCTTACCTAGAATTATTTAGGGAGTGCTACCACTGAGTAGTATCTCTTCAAGCCTATTCATGTCACTATTTCTAATTTGTGCATATTTACTGGTTATATTTGTATACAGTTGTAAATTTCATTAAATAAACAAAACAAAAAAGCAAGAATTGAAACTAATTTTAGGTAAGTAAACCAACATATTTTCCATAATATATCTTTACACGTTTTTAAGTGTTCTATAAACATCTAATTAATTTATTTTATTTTTAATTATTTACCTAAGACAACATATTCACCCCTATACGTCTTTATCACAACCCCCGACCGTCTATCCGTCAATTCATTGCAGTAAACCTGCCTGTAACCTTTAGTCACTATCAAAGCCCACACTACTTCCATCCCAATTGCGAATTGCATCAATAAAAAATAGAATTTGAATTATATTTTTAATAATAAGTTATGGTCCTTATAATAAGAAATGCAGCTGAGCGGATCCAGGATTTAATTTTGGAGGGGGCTTCAGCCAGAAAGCTTTTTTTTTCATATATATATATATATATAACGAAAATTGCAATGAAACAAAAAAGAAATATATATGAAATGGTGTTTAAGTGATTCTTGAAGTCCTATTTAATGTAATTACACGAACAATAATACTATAAGAGATAATTTTTTCCCTATAATATCTAATAACATGGTTAAATTTTACTGTTTTGGGGGAGCTTCAGCCCGAAAGCTCCCCCCTTCGTAGATCAACCTCTGCGGCTGAGTGAGAAGCGCTGGGATCTCTTAGAGTCCTGCCTTTCATTCCACGAGTGGAGTTAGAGAGAGGGGGAGAGAGCTTGACTCAGAGTTCCCCTGAATAAATGAATCTTGTAAATATTTTATAAAAATATGTTAGCATTTAAGTTGTTATTTTAATTAGTTTATTTTATTTTTTTATATTCAATCGATTTTAGTTATATTATTTTTTTGTTTAATTTATTTTAAATAGAGTGTGAATGTGCTATCTGAACACAATTATAAATGTTCTTTGAGACAGATTGTGATACTACTCAATAAACAAGTTCTAAAAAAAAAAAAAAATAAAAATAATAATAAGTAAACCTCAATAATTACATCGAGTATGTATTATTTTAAATTATTAAAATGTGATTATTTAATCGCTATTTTGTAAAAGTATTCATCTTTTTAAACAACAACAAAACTAAAAATATGAAAGTGTTTTGATGAGTATTCGTAAAAAAAGTATGAACTAACCTAATTATGGAAATCATTAAAAGCTAAAGTGTTACCGATTTTTATTGCTCCTATAAATTCAGCCATTAGACTATACAATTACCTGTCTGTTTTACGGTGCAATTAATTAATTATTGCTGTAATAAAAGTTAAAGAATTTATGGACACAATCTATAAAAGAGAAATTCTGTTGGTTATGAATAAGGAATGGGTTAGTCACCATAATGCTCTAACGTAAATTACTATCAAAACGACATTTAAAATTTAATTTCAAAAATTAAATTTTATATTATTTTAATGAAGAGAAGAATAATTGGGGTGGTCAGTCAAAAAAGAAGGCAAAAATAAATGATAATATCTATTTTTACATATGCCGACGTTTTGACCTGAAGTTCAGGCCATCATCAGTTAATGTCATCTTTTTGACTATGTTTACTTCATCATTCCACACTTTGTACCTGTTATTATTATTTATCTCTTGTTCTTACTATTGTCATTATTCTAACTACTTCATTTCACTGTAATTTTTATATTTCTCATACCTTGTTATCTGGTTCTTTTCTTAGCCCTGATGATGGCCTGAACTTCAGTCAGGCCGACGTTTCGGCATATGTAAAAATAAATATTATCATTTATTTTTGCCTTCTTATTTGACTGATCACCTCAACTATTCTTCTCTTCATTATCCACGACAGTCAACCATTTACCAATTATTATATTATTTTAATTCAAAGTTTTATAAATTAAGTAGCCCTTGTTATTACAAGATATGTTTGCGGAATAATTAATTATGTAATTAGCTCTGGTTCTAAGTGAATAATATAGAATAATTTAAAAAAACTGAGATTAGGAAGTAATATGAAGTAATTGTTAATTATAGATTTTAATAGTACTCACAATATGTAGATAATATGTCTTAACAAAGCCTTGGCTACTGCTTACCTGAAATAAAAACAATTAAATTAGTTATATTCAATATTTTTTAAAAATTTATTTACTGAAATTTACAACTGTGTTAAATAAAATACTACCAATAAATGTGAACAGTACAAGAAAAACATGAACTTTTCGAGATACTATCCAATGATAGAACTCCCTAAATACTTCTAAGCAGTAAGATCCCGAGGAAATCTTCTTTTGAGATGCCTAGGAGGATTATCGAGGAATCGAAGAGGAAACAACAAGGTTTGAAACAAATGAGTTCGGGTGGGTTTGGAGTTTATCATGAAAGGATAGGTATGTGAAGAGGTCCAAATCAGCGACGTATAGAATATTAACGTCAGTATGAATGATTTTACTTGTGGAGAAATATGAAGTAAGGATTTTAAGATGGATTTTGGATTGTAAAGATTGGTATGATACGAGAGGAAGTCGATGGATAGCTGAAGCCCCTAATCTTAACTCCATATATATGTCTTCTTAGATTCCCGTAAATGAGGTTTTGTAGTTACTTAAAAGCTTAGAGGGTTTGTCTAGTAAGTTTTGAAGCAGCTGAAAACGTCTTGTGGTTTCTTGTTGTTTGCGGATTCGAAGTAAAATGTTTGTCCAGGTGGAGTCCTAGGTACAGGATTTGTTCAACCGGGATAACAGGAATATTATTGACGCATGTTGTACAGAATGCCACAGGTTTACAACGGAGAATAAATATGATTTATTTGTATTCTTTAGTTTCGACACCATTTTTCAACAGTTATGACATTCGATTGGAAAGTATAGGATGCAATTAAAGAGTCATTATTAACAGATAGCTAACATAGTATCATTGGCGAACGTGGTGATGACAGTGTTAGGTTGGTCGGCCTGAATAAACAGTGTAGAGGATAGGACTGAGGATAATACCTTGAGGAACACCTGCAGACTGAGGAAAAAGGGATGATTAAACATTACTGTGAAATAATTTGAAGCATCTGTCATTATGGTAGTGATTTAAATAGTTCTTTGCTATTGTGCTAATTTTATGGTGATATATAATTTAAATGAGAGAAAAGTAGTACCTATAAAGTATAAAAAATCATCGTATTCATCGAAGTACTGAAATACTGAACTCAATACTGAAATAAGCCTCTAATTGTTGATGTGTTATGGTTCAAACTCAAGTGACCTGCAAACTCACGTGCAAGGAGTTACTGATAAGACTGAAGGGGATGTTTTACCTTTCGATCAAAGAAATTCTAATTCTACCATCTACAAAGAAAGTCTTCCGAACAAATAATGGAAGTATAGAGGTACAGAAAACGTAGAACAATCACGTAGTAAGAAAGCACTTGCGTTAGTCAGATAATTTGAGCTTCGCACAAACCATAATATACAACATGTTGTTTGTTTATTTAGGCTTTAAGGCGTAAAACCCTAGAGTCATCAACGCCTGTGAGTCGGCTATATTTGTAAACTCTTTAGAGGAGAATTAATAATTAATAATAGATGGAGTAATAAATGAAAAATATATTTAAAAACATATAAAAAATGAAATATATTAAAATAAATATAAAAAAAAGAAGGAACAATAAAATGAAAATTATATTTATTTTTATATTTTATTTAATAGCCTATGGATTTTAAGAATTTTTATCACTGTTTTTATGTTTGATTCGTTATTGCTTAATACTGCTGATATATCCGGTTTTAGAGATAATCGATTTAGGCTTGAAGTATAATAAGTGCACTCTTGGAAAATATGATTAACTGTGAGAGGGCTATTGCAGTACTGAACAATTTGGTGGTGGCAGCTTAGTGATGAGATGTACATGAGTTAGGTTCGTGTGTCCTACCTATTCTTAACCTGGTCACGGCGAATTCCTCTCTACGATTAGGGCGGTTTGATGTGATCCAGGGCTTCACTGAATATACAACATGTTCCAAAGGACTTCCATAATACATCTACATCAAAAATTGAAAAGGACCTATATACAAATTTGGCGATTGCCTGATATAATGTTAACTGCCCTGTTTAGACTTAAAATGATGTATTTGAGCTGAATTAGGAAAGGTCTTGCCAGAATGTATAAAAAGCATATTACTGGAATAAAATTAATCTCAATTTCACCAAAGCAGAAATAATAATAAAATAAATTCATGATAAAAATAGAAATGGATAAAACGTGTGGTGAAGCTCATCACATGGAAACAGACGATGGATAGAAAATTCCCTGAGTTCTCAGTTATAGGTAAAATAAATTTTAAAACAAAAAAAAAGCATTAACCACCGCCGATCATGAAAATTTAGTCAGTTACAACTGGGACTTGCTAGTCGTAAATTGAGGTCTCCTGTTGGGACTTGCCACCCCTAGGGCATAGTTCCGTTTTATTACAGAAAACATGCGATGGCGTCGTATGTTGCTCTAAACTATCTGCCGAAATTTCGGAATATTTTTAAAGTAAGCAGATAAAAAAAAAACTAAGGAAAAAACAAACTTAAAACTTACTTATGGAACGGGTAGGGAGTAAATTTCATCTATTTTATTAAACCTAAAGTCTTTTACAGAGTTATTTTCATTTTGATGTGTATGTCGTTCAATATATGATTAAATGATTGAGCATAAATCAAAATAGAACTAATTACGTAGGTAAACTGTTAACACGCGAAGAATACAATTCAATAAGACATTGATCACTCCACATGGAATCAAAAGAATACTCCTAGGTATGTTTTAAATACTTCTTGCCTATGTTTTATAATATACTATTTTATGTTAAATTAGTATTTCTTTAACGAAGTACTTTTATATTCAAATGTTCAGAGAGACAGTAGCGGATTCAGGATTTAAATTTGGGGAAACTGTATAAAATGACGGATGAAACAAAATTGTCAGAAGTTACGGTCAAGAATTATTATAAGGTTAGCTGAAGTTTCGTCCTAAACGTGTGGGTCGTCCTCATGGCTAGGGAATCGAGACAAGAACTGACTAAGCAGCTATATAAAGTGACGTCGATGTGGTCCTTGAAGATCTATAAATAAAATAATATAATTTCAAGAACAATATTGTTTTGAGATAATTGTTTTATAAACACGTGATTATATTTATAAGCTACATATGCTTTATTATTCAAAAAGAGTACAAATTGTGATTATCTAAGTATTTAAGTTCAGATAAACAAATATGGACCGAGGAAAAATTTTTTTTTTTAAATTTAGAAGCATAAAAAAGCGTATATGATATACGTTTTTGTATTTATGAACCATAATGGTAGATATCTTGTGCTGTGTACCGAATCTTATTTTATATTTCAGTTTATACAACCAAAATGCATCATGCTTATCCAAATTTAAGACCCTCTCATTCCAATTCCTCTTCACGATTCAGTCAGACGCAGGTTAATAATTTATCATATAACAAGATTTTAATTTTCTATATAAATAATTTTTTATTTTCTGTTATTTATTTATTTATGTCTTCTTATGGAGATTACAATAGTTTTCTATCCTTTCTATACCATCATGAATCTTCATTTAAACATCTGAAGGAGTAGATGTAATTTTTTTTTTTTTACTTTAGTTATTTATTTATTTTTTTTATCACTTCAATAGTTTGTCTATAAAATTGATTTAACGTTCCATTCCGATTCTCATTCAGTTATTTTTATTTTACTTCAGATCTATGTATAGACTTGTGTTATAATTTATGTTTTAGTTACTCTTTATTGTGATAGGTCTTTTGGCCTAAAAAAAAAAAAAAAAAAAAAAAAAAGAAAGGATGGGTCTTTTCTTTCGGAGCTAGACTAGCAAAAAAAAAAAAAAAAGGTTGATTATTAACGATGAGAGGAATTTGATTGATTAGTGGATCCATAAAGCTCAACTTCATAATTCTAAATAGGCGTTATTACGGTCAAGTAAATGAGTTATTTATTGTGTTGTCCAAATGCGAGACCAAGGCGAGTCTTGGTCTCGCGCACTCAGTCTTAGTCTTGCGCAAGAGTCTCGCAACACTGTAGCAGTTACCTATTAGCTTATTGCCATAGAGATGTTACTGTAATTTTTAGATAGGAAAGTCCTAAGCACGAATGAAAAATTAGAAGAGTTAAATGCAAAAGTATATTGATTACGCCAATTCTTTACATACAGGTACTAAAATTGTCAAGTATTAGTAACTATTGTGCCTTCATTTGAAAATGATTTTTTTAACGAGTCTTGGTCTTGGTCTTGTAACAGTTATTCGGTCTTGCTAGACCGCGAGGTTTTCCCTCTTAATTAATAAAAAGTACCCACTTTGTACAGGCTGGGTGAGTCCCAGGAAGGTCTCCTGACCCCAGGGTCGATATACGGCTGATGAAAAAGTCATCAGAAGGATTCAAACCTAGAGCCTTGAGCTCTGGAAGTCAGTGCTCAACCACTGTGCTAACCCGCTCCCATAAACATTTTCATTAGTAATTTAAAGTCGGTTATAATGACGTGTCCATCGGTGCAAACGTACACCATACAGTCTTTAACTGGTTCATTAATGTTTTAATTTAATCCTTAGGACCTATCGAACCACAGAATCCTTCTTCCTATTGGAATTTCTATCCTCTTGGGCTAGTCCACATCTACGACACTGGCGCCTTCACTCTTTTGTTCCACTCTTACATTAATGATCGTTCTGAATCCTTTCACTATTGTTTGGCCATTTGTATACAGCCGATTCTACTTTTCCTCTTACCGGCCTTTTGATTCGCTAACAGCTTTATTAATGGCTTAGAATGACCCGAGCCTGATAAAGAACTTGGCGAACGAAGAGTTATTTAAATTTATTGCCGATTAAAGAAAGTCCACTCCCTTGTGTTTCTTTGTTTCAGTCCGCAATTCTAAAGTACAACCTCTTTTTTTTTTAACCGTTTTGTTTTTACCATTAATTTAATGTTGGATACTATTGGATTACTCAGGGTTAGTTTCCGAATTGCTATTATACTACTGTCCGGATTAGTGTTGCCCAAATGCGAGACCGAGACGAGTCTTGGTCTTGCAAACTCAGTCTTGGTCATGGTCTTGGTCTTGCGCGAGACTCTCGCTACAGTCTTGCAGTTACTTCTTAGCTTATTTATATAGAGATATTACTGTAATTTTTTAGATAGAACAAACCTAATTAAGCCCGAATGAAAAATTAGAGGAGTTAAATGCAAAACTATATTGGTTATACCAATTATTAACATATACTAACTAAGATTGTCAAGTATTAGTAGCTATTTTGCCTAAACTTTTATTTAAAAAATCGATGTTTTTAGTAGTCCTGGTCTTGGTCTTGCAATAGTTAGGCGGCCTTGGTCTTGGCAAAGTGCAAGAATAAGACCGATTTTGGGTAACACTAGTCTGGATATACTAGAGTTACTACTGGCTCACCTTATCTCGCAGTGGCAGATGCAGAAATGTTCTGAGGGAGGGATTGGGAAACAGGTGAATTCCATAAAGCTATATATATATATAGCTTTATGGAATTCACCTGTTTCCCAATCCCTCCCTCAGAACAGGGGATATATATATATACATATATATATCTTTACATGCATATATATATATATATATATATACACATATATGCATGTAAAGAATGTATATCAGTTTTTTGTTTCATCTAGCATTTTATCATTAAAATGGCGGTCACAATTCAAACTGGACAATTGACGTCTATAAACCTAAAATGCGAAATTTTTCATAATTTCGTTAACAAATTCAATTAAAAATAGTTTACAAGGGATCAGAGAACTCTAGCAACTACTTTCAGCTACAATATTAAGATATTTCGCCAACTAAAATAAAGAATTTTTAATGTAAATATTCAGACTTTTTAAATTATTCGTTGTACTTGTACAAAGTATAAGTAAATATAATTTGTTTAATACAATTCATTTTTCAAATAAAATAATAATAATATAAGCGCCATTTGTATAGTTACTTTTTTCAAGATAAACTTTTTTCTCACCTTCCAGGGGGAGGGGGGGGGAGGCGCCCCCGCTCTCCTCCTCTGAATACGCCTTTTTGTTTATTTTAATATATTGTCTATTCGGTCGTTAATGTTAATCTAAATACAAATAAATATCCTCAAAGATGAAACTATCTTAGAGAAGACAAAATGGATTCACACTGAGAAGAAGCCCCAATCGTGTGGATGAGAATATACAGAGTTATTGGTCAAAGATTGGAGAGTACTTACAAATAGTTTCAAATATTACATTGCCCACTCAAAGAATGTTGAACGAACGTAGAGGTGAAATGATGAATAAGATCTATAAGACCAATATTGGTGTATGTCCGGTGATTATTTTTCAATCCAGGTTACCAGAAATAGGAATATTTTTCAGATAATCGATTTTCTTTCCTGTCACCTAATATTCTTCTAGAATAACCACTCCAGTCAGTGTTAAATTTATTTTTATTTTTTTTGTCGTTGAAATTCCCCATACTACCAAGCCTTAGAATAAGGAGGTTTGGTCACCTCATCATGAACTAGTATATCAGTGAAAAAAAAAAAAATGTGTGATTTGAGATGAAGATGAACAACTCGAATTACAGAAAAAGAATGGTATGAAGTAGAATAAATTGGAGTTTAGTTCCCTAAAAGCGATTTGAGCTCTATTTTGTGTTTTATATTATTATTTATGATACCGAGAAGTAGGGATGACAATCGATAGTCAATATTATCAAAATGTCGATGATTTCCTTCCAATATTCGATATTTTAATATAAGTAGTAACTACTCCGATATTATCGACTGCCGATATCGTCCCTTCGATATTTTTATTTAAAAATTAAAATTAAAACTAGTTATCGTTTTCGAAAAGCGCTAAGAATTATATATGAATCCGATAGTTATAAAATCAATATCCTATCTCTACCGGGAAGCCTCATAAAAAGTTCGAGATTTTTTTAAAAATGGCCACAGGAATTTAAAATTCTTGCTTTGAAAGTATATTACTTTCCTACTTATTCTAGGCGAGGAAAGTATTGCGATCGGGTCAAATTTCCAATATGCGGTTTTCGACGGATCTATACGTTTTAGAGCCACCGAGTCTGAAAAACACATTTTTAACCATTGGTCTGTCTTTGCCAAAATTTTCTGGGGAACTAGTGAACCGATTTCGTTGCTTATTCTTTTATTTTGTAGAGTTTTGACTACTGATGCCTGTGACACAAATCGGATGATCCATGCGCAATATCTGTTGCGCAATAAATAAAAAAACACACGTTTTTCTGTAGACTGTAGCTTGAAAACGGCTCAAACGATTTTGATCAAACTTTCCTATAATGTTCTAGTAATTGTCTTTTCAATTTTGGTATATGGACTAAATTCCCGAGAAAATTCAGGCAAAAATGTTATAAAGGAAAAAATAATTTTTTGGGGGCTAACTCGCTGAGTACATATTCTATGGTAAAATTTATAATCAAACTTTTAAAAAGTAATTAAACTACAAAAAAAAAACAAACAAAAAACCGTCGGAATCGAACAGTATTAGCAACGATACAGCTTATTTTATTTTGTATCCCTACAAAAATATATAAAAATCGTTCATTTCGGACAACTATTAACGAAGTTACAGCAATTCAATTTACAATGTAAGATTAGGGGCTCATATCCTGGTGTCAGAAAGGGTGAATGAGATGAAAAAATTACGTAAAAGTAAGAAAATTTGTTGGCATTACGCAAGCTTCACTATTTCCTCTGCTTTTAACAGAAATTATTGTTTGACAAAATTAGGCAATGGAAAAAAGTTTTTGATCAATCGTATAAAACAAATCCTACTCAAATCTTTTCTTTTCTCTATTTTCAGGAAAATAAATTTAATTCAATTTTTTTTTTTATTTCTTGATGGACATATGTAAAGACATAAACAACTTTTCTGAAATACGTAGGAAAGTCTGTGTGAGCGGACACACCAGATTTTTTTTTTAGAATCGCCTATATTGGTTGTAAAAATCGAAACATAAAACAACGTTCGGTATAAAATATCAAAAATCGTGATACATAAACACAAATACTTATATATATATATATATATATATATATATATATATATATATATATATATATATATATATATATATATGTATGTTTTTGATAAACGACTTGCGAGAGGGCCTGACCTCTAATTTAATACCAGAGGCAGACCTAGGCATGTAGCGCTCTAAATACCACACAACCAACAAAGACCTCCGTCAGTGTATGAGGTTTAGCGAATATGTTACAAGAAATATTTTGAAAACTAATGCAACTTATTTTTAATACATTTTCGTATAAACATGTTAATTGCTCCGAAAACGTAAGAGTGCTCGCAGGTACAAGATTGAGTACTCCTGATACATACTAAATATACATCGTTATACTCTGTAGTTCAGAGTACAGTACAGTACACAGTACACAGTACACAGTACGGAGTCTGTACTGTGGTATAATATACTACACAGATTCTAGAGCTTGGCGCTGTGATTTTTTTTTTTTTCTTCCAACTTGGAGCAAGAAGTAGGTAATGAATCATCGATCTCTGCCAGTTACTTAATCACTTTCAAGGACCATTGTGGTCAAATCCATTTTATTCCACTCTTTTATTTATTTTTTGTAAATGTTCGTAATTATGCCACGTGTTCTATTATAAGAGGTCAACGCCTTGATGCTCATTACCGCGTTTTTATTTATTCCGACGAAAAGTTTTTTTTTATTTCACTGCCGTTCAGGTAAAGTAAAATAATTGGGAAGTATTGCCTTCTTATTCGGTAAAATGTTTTCTTCCTTCTGGAACCATTATTGTGAATAATTGTCGAGAGACTAAATTATTTTTAATTGGTCGCTGTTTTCTTCATCCCCTGATATTTATTATTGCTAGCGAATATGAAAAACTTATTGAATATTTCAGAAGTTCATAAATAAAATTTATTCATGAGCCAGAGTGAGGTGATCATTAGTAAAATATCTCGGATCGGAATCAGTATGCGCATATTGAGAGATATTTGTTTAGTATAATGGGAATCGAACCTGATCGTATCAATATTTTATTATGATTGTACTGATATTATATATCTGGCAGTGTCATAAACAGATACCAAGCTATTTATCACTTGGCTAGGCCATGGCTCGTTCCTTTTTCTTTTCTTTTTTTCATGATTCAGTATTATGGAGTCCCATTTTATAGTAAAGACACATAGCTTCAAATATTTGATTATTTTTTTTATTTAAAGAAATTCACAACTGTACATTACAAATACAACCAGTAAATATGCACAAATTAGAAATAATGATATGAACAGACTTAAAGAGATACTACCCAGTGGTAGCATAGCACTCCCTAAATCATTCTAGGTAAGAAGATCACGAGGCCATCTTCTTTTCAGACGACTAGGAGGATTATCAGGAATCGAGGAAGAACCAAGTGGATTCGGATGGGACTGGAGTTTATCATGAAAGGATAGATATCTGGCTCGGGCTAAATCAGGGACATATGGAACATTAAGATTTTTATGAATAGTTTCATTTGTGGCAAAATATGAGGCATTAAGGACTTGACGAAGGATTTTGGATTGCAAGGATTGGATACGACAAGATTCGATCGTTTGGTGGAGCCCCAAAGTCTAACTCATTTAGGTCTTATTATAGTTATGTAGATGAGTCGTTTTTAATTAATTGAAAGTTTACAGCGTTTCTATAGGAAGTGTTGGAACAGTCGGAAACGTCGAGCAGTTTCTTGTAGTTTCAGTCTAGTATGCGGATTCCAAGTAAGACGTTTATCCAAGTTGATCGGATTTGATCAACAGAAATAAGTGGAATATTATTGAAGAATACTGTAGGGCAGGAAGTCATTGGTTTACGACGGAGGGTAAAGGTGATTTGATGGGATTTTTTTTTCTTTATAATTTTTATTTTTTGGCTATCCATTTTACAGGAACATCGATTGAGAGGATAAACATATGTCTTCCTGTGTTTTATAGGCTTTTGTTCGACCGTGCATGAAACTTCTAATTCTCTATTCCCTACCATTTCACATTTTTAAATAATAATAAAATAATGGAGAAGATGCGAATACTAATTCATTTGCATTTCAATTATTTTGTTTATATTGTAAATTTTAGAACTTGTTTATTGTAAAATATTAAAATCCGTCTCAAAGGTCATTTATAATAGTATTTGAAGAGTACATTCGCACTCTATGTATAATAAATTATAAATTATTTTTAAATACAATTAAATAAAAGTATCCGAAATTCTATTTTTAATCATTCATATACATATTTTAATATTTTAAAGTACATCACGTATTTTTAATATAAATTTATTTCAGATGTGTTAATTACTAAAATATTTCAAATAGTTTGTACTCCTTTGTGTTTTATTCATTTCATTTTAATATTCTCAGTGAGTACTCCTATTTAAATACGATTACGTTCAGCTGCTTTTCTTTTATTACTAATTGCTAATTATTTAATACATTATTTGTTGCTCTACATTTTATATATTTTTTTATATAAACTATACAGTTCCTGAGTAATTTTGAAGTAAGAATGATAATACAAAATTAGATAATTTGAATGTATTTTGATATTTAGCGTGTAAGCTGTAACTCACTATAGCAAAAATAGTTTCTTTGTAATGTTATAATTATGAAAATCCAATTACACAATCCACAGCCTTGTTTTTTCAAATGCAGGTAAAGAATAAAATAACATCGCAACAAAAAAAATCAAATAACTGCAGGTCATCAAATACGTACAGTATGACATAAGGCTGTGTAGATGGATTTTTCCAGTTATAGTCTAAGTTTTATTTTCTGTCTCATGGTGAATGTTTATTCATTTTTTAAATTCTTTCCTGACGAATTTCTTCTCTAATATGAAGTTTTTTCCAACCAAGCTTCTACTTCAGCAAGTCTCTCGATATCGATGCTCTCCATCACTGAATCCTTCCACTCTTTCTTCTACCCTCTGCTTCCCAATCCATAATTACCTTTGGTATCCTATCATCGGTCATTCGTCTCACATGGCCATGCCATCTGAATCTCCTTTTTTCCATCACCTCTAGGATAGTTTGTTTTATTTCCCATCTCTCACTTATTTCCCATCTCTTACCATTTCGATCTTCGATGTCCTAGGTGCTCTCCTGCAAAAACCCATTTTAACTGAAACGAATTTTTTTTCTAGGTTGTACTGAGGGACCGTATCTGCGAACCACATATCACTGATTATTGTACAAAAGCTTTGTATATTAGCTTTTTTTTTTTTTTTTTTTTTTTTTTTTATTAAGGTATTGCTGCTCCAGAGTAAAGAGTTAAGCATTCCCACTGCTTTCTTACCATTTGTGATCTTTTTTTGATTTCTGGCACTGTTATACATTACATTCAATTATAGATCCAAAATAACAAAATTGTTACACTTTACATGTAGGTTGATTCGTTGCAGAAACTGGTCAATACATCATGATATGAAGGCAAGGAGGTTAAGATGGTTAGGACGTGTAGCTTGGAAAAATCCATTAGCAAGCCTTAACAGAATAAATAATACCTCAATAGTAGGCAAAAGACCACGCGGAAGGCCCGAAACTAGATCGAATCATCAAAGATGCAACAGAACTGCATGAAGATAACTGGAAAGAAATATCATAAGATAGCAGGAGATGGAGAAGGCTGGTTAAGGCGGCAGAAGATCAAGAAGGTCTGTAAAACCAAAGCAATATTCGTTTTTATATAAGTTTTATCCCATTTTATTTCCAAGCACTGCCTTTTTTTTTTTGCTCAATTTGACTGATCTAATAGGGAATTTACTTATTTTATTTTTTAACTTAACAATTTTTTTAAACAACTTAAATTTATAAACCTCACTCCGGTGCCCTCGTTAACTACTTATGGGGTTCCCTTTTGTCCATAGCTGGATAACCGGTCTCTTAGCAGTCCTTCCAATGGACGTATAAATCCATCGAGTTCAAGGGTAAGGACAGGCGAGACTAGATCCATGGATTATAGCTGTTGGGGGTCGAGTCGAGAGACCTCATATCTACGTATCGAGCTAGAGCAATCATAGACCCAAGGTTCCAAGCTGTCACTTCAACCTATTACTTCTGTTATTTACTGACAAGTATAGTCAACAGTCCTTAGTCGCTTTAGAACTCCTGGAGACTTAGTAAAACGCCGGCTACTTTTAAAAAGTTCTTACCACGGTAAAAAATTCTATATTTACTGTATAGAATTATATTCAATCTTTAAAATTATATAATATGTTTATATAATGTCATAATATTGTACTTTGCTGTCTTTATCCGATTAATATTACTGTATTTGGATTACCATCTTTTATATTACGAATATAAATATAACTATTTAGATATTTTTTTTAACAGATAGATTCAACTTTGTTTTTTCTTAGTGAAACCTTAGTTCTTATTTATTAGAAGAGTTTAAATATTTTTTTCTTTATTTCTTAAAAGTGAATATAATAGTGACTGGGCTGAGAGAGAAGCAATGGGACCTCCTGGAATCCTGCTTTACCTCCCACATTTGTGGGACAAAGTTAATTTATATCTAATTACAAATTATTAAAATAAGTTAGTCGACTGTTCTACATTCACGTGTGGTAAATATTCAGGACGCTAGTCATTATAAAGTTTTTATTAGTGCCAATAAAAACTTTATGATGACTGCGTCCTGAATATTTATCATCCATGATATAATTATAAAGTTTATATAATTATATAGTTAATTTTCTTAAGGAGGAAAATCATTCCCGAGAGTATAGAAATTCAAATATCTCGGCTCCACAATAACCTCAATGAATGACCAACGGGAAGAAATAGACGAGCGTATAACTAGTGCAAACAGGGCTTTCTTCTTCCTCTCAAAGGTATTGAAATCCCGAAAAATCTCAAGAAATCTCAAACTAAGGATGTACAATGCTATGATAAAGCCAGTTCTAATATATCGCTGTGAGAACAGGACACTAACCAGCACCCTAGGAAAAAGTGTTGAAAGATTTGAGAGGAAAATCCTCTGCACGATACCCTGAGAGATCTGGGATCAGAGTACTAAGACATGGAGAAGAAAGACCAATAAAGAACTGCTTACAGAAACAGGCCAATCCCATGAAGGCAGGAAGACAAAGATGGGCGGGGAATGTAGCTCGTAGCAATACACCTGGGAGCCTCTACGTAACAATGAATGCCACAATAGAAGGCAAAAAAACACGTGGAAAGCCAAAAAGCATATGGATATAAATATAATCAACAAAGATGAAACTTCAAATAATATAAAGCTACAAAAGAACAAAATAAAATATCATAGTGAGGAAAAAAAAAAAAAAGTAATGAAAATAAACATCTTAGACGCAGGCATACCTATTTACAGTCGGCCACAGGAACTCCGAACCATACTTATCCCCCCACACGTGGAGGGAAAGCAAGGCATTTTAATACTAAGATTAAATTTTTTTATTTATAAAAAAAAAAAGAAAAAGAAAATCGTATATAAGAGTTTTAAGGACCCTAAAATTTGCTGTTCCATAACAAAAATTTACTTGATCTAATTCACTGGAGGCACCTTTTAATTTTTTTCTAATTCTTCACAGAAAAATAAATTGATTGGTAGATAACCTAGAAGTCCGGGGAAAGTAAGTAAAAAATAAATAACATAAATTTTGTTAGAAATTATATAAAATGTTTTGTTTCTCGGCTCCTAAGACCCATTGGAACGAACGCCGGGACATGTGTCTAATATCTTTCCACGTAGTGTCAGTTAAAAAAAATTAATTCAATTCGGTGACCCAATGATTGCAACCTCCCGTTGTTAAAGACTTTTGCAATAAACCGACGATATATTGTTTAATGATTATGTAATCTGTTTCTTTATATTTTTTGTTTCATAAGTTGTGACTTTAATATTTGATGGGGGTCCGGAAAAATTATCCTTGGGGCACTCGGTTTACTCCACGACCCTGATGCCTGATCCGAGGTAGATTGAACCCAAAATTTGTTAAAATAAATAATTTAATTTACTAATTAATCTAGCGTACTACTTTTGTAAAAATCGATGAAATATTCTGAAATATCTCTACCTTTTAGTGTTGCCCAAATACGAGACCAAGACTCATCTTGGTCTTGCGCACTCAGTCCTGGTCTTGATCTTGGCCTTAAGCAAGAGTCTAGCCACAGTCTTGCAGTTACCTATTAGCTTATTTCTATAGAGATATTACTATAATTTTTCAGATAAGGGAAACCTAACTAAACTCGAATGACAAATCAGGAGAGTTAAATAAAAATCATATTGGTAAGACTAATTTTTTTCATATAGTAACTAAAATTGTCCAGTAATAGTAACTATTTTGCCTTAATTTTTATTCACAAAAACGATTTTTTTTAATCAGTTTTGGTCTTGCTCTTGCAACAGACGGACGGTTTTGGTGTTGATCTAGCAATGTGCAAGACTAAGACCGATTTTGGGCAACACTACTACCTTTACCTTTGCCTGCATTTAGGACCTTAACATGAGTCATAATATTCAACTATGTAAGGTACTCAATTTTTAAAGAGTAAATCAGTCCACGGTCCTCATCTCGTTTAAGCGTACTTTTGTGTTCAAATGAACCTAGATCAAGACATCGGTTGAAGGCAGCTGTCTACACTCTAACAGGCTCTCATACCTATTATATGCAGTACGTGTAATTACGACAATTTATTCAGTTGCTATATCAATAGTATTATTTGTATATTTCCGTTTTGTTAGCAGTCGAAAATACATTGATTAAACTAAAAATGCAAATATAGTTTTTTTTATTACAGGAAACAAATCAATGAAGTTTCTGATTCTGATGAGTTTGAAGATGATAAGGAAGAAAGCTCGTGTGACCCTTATATTGACCTTGGCTTAACACTTATATTGTGACGTAAGTCACATTACATTAATTCATGTTACATCACGTAAAATGATTCAAGAGAATATAATTTTTTTTTTTTTCAGAAAGCGATGTTTTGGAACATACATATATATTGTACTGTCGTATAGAAAATAAATAAATAACTGTACATTTAACATTTAATAGTTTTTATAAATTTTTTTTTATATATTAAATTATGTAACTAGTTACTTAACTCAACAATACCTCACAATAAAAAAAAAAAACCATAAGTTGTTTGTCGAATACCTCGCAAATATTCTTATTAGTGTGGAGTACTTTTTTTTATATTAATAGTTCAGATCAAGTATGGAATATAAATATTTTTATTGCCGATTAGCTATATTAAGTTCGTCATTAATAAGTAAAAGTACCCACTCAAATTAATAAAAATAATATCTACAAAAAACATAAAAGAATATCATTCTATGGCGAATCTACGGGGGGGGGAGAGGGGGTTCGGGTTGAATCCTCTCCAACCCCCCTCCAACATGGTAAAATGTGACCATGTTTTATGAGAAAAATATTTAAAAAGTATTATTGTTCCTGTAACTACATTTAATAGGAGTTCAATAATCACTTAAACACCATTTGATATAAGTAGGTAGTATCTTTCTTTTTTTTCCCAAAGTGATTGTCGTTATATATATATATATATATATATATATATATATATATACATATATATATTTGAAAAAAAAATCTTTTGGGCTGAAGCCCCCCAAAATTAAATCCTGGATCCGCGAGTGCTGAACGCGAGTGGCTGAACCTCCTGCGTAAATTTTCACTTAGGCCTAATTTGACTGTACAAACGAAAGTATTTATTTTTTATATATACACACACACAGAGTGAGTCAGGAGAAACGGAATTCCAAACACATGGAGTGGGTTGCACAGAGGAAATCCATAACAAACACCTCATATCTCCTTCATTTTCAATTGTTTAAATTTGAAATGCTAATTACGAGAAACAATATTTCATAATCTGTCATCATTTCGGTTATCAAGGTCTTATTTTAATAAATGTTCAAAAAACGCCACCATCGACTTCTAAATATTTTCGGCTTCGTTTCCGAACTTGGCCTCCTGTATTTTTCATATCTTCCTTTAATGACGACATTTTAAATACGTTGAATTCGTGCACCCCGAGTATCTACTTTTGTTTTGTACACTTCATCTTAAAATAAAAAGCCCCATAAACAATAACCCACTACTGTGAGGTCTGGAGATCCTGGAAGCCATCTGATTGGATCACAGCGACCAATCCAACGATCACAAAACCTTTCATACAAGCGTTGTCCCACCCGACATGTGAAATGAGCGGAAGCTGGGTCGTGCTGAATGCACATTAGCATTATGGTGTTTAGAGGAGCATCCTCTAATAGCCATGTGCGGTGATTCTCTAAAATGAACTGCCGGGCAACCGCTCTTCAAAGACGAAGTCGAAAATGTTTGGTGGTAATTTCGAATATTTGTTGTTATAAGACTTTAATAACTGAAATGCTAATACATGTATAAAACATTTTTATTTGTAATTATCCCCTAAAATATAAGCAAATGAAAATCGGGTAAGAATATATGAGTTATTTTTTAATTATATTCCAGTGATAATACTTTTTGATTACTATTTTAGTTTTTAATTATTACTTCTGTGGACTTTATCTTTCCTGTCTATATATATATATATATATAGTGTGAATGTAATCTTACCTAAATATAACCATCGTCCATTATTGCTCATATTTTCTTATAAACATAGCGAGCTAAGGTAGGATTAGAAAAATCGTAGATCATATACAACTACACTTGCTACTGTATGGTCCATGTTATTCCCTTTGTCCTTTAGTCAGGAAATTCATTAGCCCTGTCGAAATTTGTCCCCTTCAAAAATTTAAAAAAAAAAACGTCAAAATATGCCCCCCTCAAAAATTTGTATGGCGCAACTTGAGCCATGAAACCCCCTTCTGGCACCCCTGTAACTCTCGCAGGTTATAGAATACATAAACATGAAAATTAGCTTAACATTTTCAAGTTTCGAAAATTGCATTCACAATTTTTATATGCATTTGATGTAAATGTTTGTTAAATATTTTTTTTATTTCAGTTTTTGTCTTCTAGTTGTGAACAGTGATCTTCCCTCTCCCACGAAATCCCCCCCTCCCTCCTCTCTCCTTCGAAATTTACTTCATTGAATCGTAAAAGACAGGTTATTGAAGATATAAACACCATTGCATGTGATAAAATATGAAAAATAGCTTAAAATCTACAAGTTTCAAAAAAATTTCCAAATTTCGAAAACCTGCATCTCAAAAATTATTAAGCTTACCGAGCCAGTTCTGATCTTAAATTGTAGTATATTTAATCTAGTTTAAAAATGTATAGAATGATTTTTCTGGTAAACGTATACCTTCATGGTTAAAATGGAAAAAAAAAACGAAAAAAGTGCGAGAATATAGCAGTTTTGGGGAATCTCAAAAGTGATCAAAAGTGAGGGGAGGCGAGATCGAAAGCATGGATTTTTCATCTCAGTCACATCCTATATTAGAAAAAAACAAAACAAACTTTCTACCCATATTCGATGCAACTTAGGTCCCACCTTTTCATGACTAGGTTTAATGTTGCCCAAATGCGAGACCGAGACAAGTCTTGGTCTTGCAAACTCAGTCTTGGTCATGGTCTTGCGCAAGAGTCTCGCAGCAGTCTTGCAGTTACTTATTAGCTTATTACTACAGAGATATTACTGTTTTTTTAGATAGGAGAAACCTAACTAAGACCGAATGAAAAATTAGGGGAGTTAAATACCAAAGTATTTTGGCTTTACCAATTATTAACATATAGTAACTAGGATTGTCATGTATTACTAACTATTTTGCCTTAATTTTTATTTAAAAAATCGATTTTTTTTTTACCAGTCCTGGTCTTCTTGCAACAGTTAGGTGCCCTTGGTATTGGTCTTGCAAAGTGACCAAGACCGATTGTGGGCAATATTAACTAGGTTACTGGGCTATACGGACAAAATTTCAGTTTTGTTTGTTTCGATGTCTAGGTGCAAAACATCCAGGTCATAAGCGCCCGATCAACTAAACAACATCACTTAATACTATTTGGATGGTTGGTACAAAAAAAAAAAAAATAAAAATAAAGTAATGGATTGATAAAATAAAATAAATAAATAAGGATAATAATAGACATTTATAGGCAATGAGATGTATAAAAATGTATAAATAAATAAACTTTAAAAATAGCAGTAAAATGAATAAATGAATTGAGATTATTAAACAAATGAATTTAAAATTAAATCAAATGAAAAAATAAATAAAAAATAACAATAAGAGAAAATAGAATAAAAATAAATAGATAAAAAAATATTAATAAATAAAAAGATAATAATAAATCTGCAAAGGATCATTAATTATAGGCCTGTCATATGTGTTTTTTAAGTCTTTCACTATCCAGGTACGTGATGACTTTGGTAACGATTTCTTCTTGATTTCCCAGGGATGCTGATATATTCTGGGGTATTTCGAGACAGGTTATTTATACGCAGTATTTCAGTATTTATACGCAGTCAAATGTATACTTCACTATAAAAAACACCTCTCTTCTGCCTAAATGGTATACCAACAAAAATGAGGACAATTATGTGAAAATTGTCACAACCGTACCCAGTTCCCCTCCCACACACATATACACGACGTTTGATTAAGATCTCAAATCATAAAGAACTATATTATTCAATGGCGAAAACTTATTGGGATTTTCATTAGTAAAATCACCTGCTATACTCTAATAAATTTCACAGCATGATTACAAATTACAAAATAAACATAATCTAATAAAAACAATGAAAAACAAATCTGTGCTTGTAAAATGGACCAACTATCACATAGACGGGACATGCAACAGATAGGTCACGCGACAGTCTGGAGGCCAGTTAGTGCACAGCAATCTAAATTTAACTGTGAGTTAGCTAGACTCGTAGATAAAATTCCTATGAATAGAATTTTTACAAAATTACTTGTTGCTGATAATCTTGCAAAGACGTATTTCTTCTGTCTCATTGACTTCTGCCTCAGTGAGTTGTTAAAAGGAATTTATTTTTGGTTTCACGAGCGACAATAAGTTTCGGTTTGTTGCATGACAGGTCATTACATGGTTGATTTGGATTTTTAATAAGTTAGAATCGTTTCTACATATTCCCTTATTATACTTCAAACTGTATATTTTTTCATATCCCTAACTGCGCATATTGATATATAGGTACAAATAAGGCATTACATATCGTATGTAAATAAAATGCATTTTATTAAAGTTATATTTAAATTGCGTGGACAATTATTGTTTCTGAACAATAGGGTAATGAAGAGTGAGCAACAAAGAGTGTGTAGCCTTTGTAATTTAAATGAAATAGAGGATGTATACCACTACGTCGCTGTTTGTCCGGTTTCACAGGAATATAGAGTCAAGTATTTTAAAATAAAAATCATAAAATGAACTTATAGACATACTCAATGGCGAAGATTGGAGCAGTTTTTATATATATATATATATATATATATATATATATATATATATATATATATATATATATATGCATCATATATATGCTTATGAATATCGAATGTTTTTAATCCAGTTCAATACAACACATTACATTCTTTAGTTATATGTAAACAAAAGCAAAAACAAGTATAAGATTTTTTTTTTAGATCTTTTTATTGAGAAACTATACATTTATATATATATATATATATATATATATAACAAAGGCAAGTATAAGATTAAGGTTATACAACAAAAATTAATTCTTTCTTAATTTTTGACAAATTAAAGTTTATTTAGATTATATGTATCAGGTAGTTTTAAGTTGTTTTGTATTGTTTTAAATAACAAATGTTTGTTTAATGTTTATTGTTTTTATTTATTTTATTATTAGTATAGGTATGTATGTGTTCTTTGTGATTTATTTATAGGTTATTTTATTCTTATTTATTGTATATATATATATATATATATATATATATATATATATATATATATATATATATATATATATAATTTTTCTGTATAATTTATTTTTATTTATTGTACATAGAGTGTGAATATGATTTCTAAACACTATTATAAATGTCCTTAGCGACAGATGGTAATATTTTTCAATAAACAGCTTACAAAAAATTGTATTATTATTAATTATTTTCATTGTATTTATTTTTATTGGAACTCTATATTTTGTTCTATGTTCTATCCCATTGCCAATAAAAAATAGTTTTGTGTTAAAAAAAGGAATATTTAAAATTTATATGAAATAAAGATTTATATATATATATATATATATATATATATATATATATATATATATATATATATATATATATATATATATATATAGATATATGTATGTATGTATATATGTATCTATATATATGTCCAAATATCCCATACAGCTGAGAAAAATCAGAGCAAACTACTTAAACTTTAAAATACAAAATTAAATACTTTTTTGTATTTTGCATTTTAAATATTAATTTAATGCGCTCTCGCTCTATCTCCACTTGCATTAGCACTAGTGATGCGGTTGAGAGAGTAGCGCAGGGATCTCCTAGAGACCTGATTTTCCCTCTGTTATTGGAGGGGCAAGTGTGGGACCACCACAAAAAAAATAACTATAGTCCCAGGTGGGAATCGAATCCACACCACGACGATCTGAGCATTTTCAGATCACATCTTAACTTATTCAAACATCAAAGCTCCTTCAGTCTTTCAGAGAGGCACCAAATGGCACACAGCTACTGCGACGATTGCCAGAATTGCCATCTCTCATAACTTTATTTTATTCTACATTATCCAGACATATTGTTTTTAATAGCTATGGTTTATTTATTTTTTTGTCACTCATCCCTTCAAGTGGGTTTCAGGATGGAAAGGAAATATCGATATCATCTGATAGAAGAAATCCATATCGCTCGTTTCATAACTATCTGCTGTTCATTATAAAATGTATTCTACAGATGTAAATTATACAAAAAATATGCTAAATGAATAAATATAAAATTTATCCTTGGAGTTCCCTCGCCTGATAGTTAATAGTGTATATAGGTATGTCTGTGTGTTTTTTTTTTTTTAAATTGACTTATCATTAGATTATTTTATTTTTAATTATTGTATGTACTGTTTAATTATTTTGTAGTTGTTATTTTGTTTCTCTTTATTTTATATTTCTTGTACGTTAAGTGTGAATGAAGTCTTTCCTCAATATAATTACTATCTATGTGACAGAATATTATATTGCTTAATAAATTTTTTTTTTAAATAGTAAATTATAAAATATATTTTCTTCTCAAAATAAGTAAAAGTATTTACACTTTTTTTTTTTTTAAACACGAACAATAAATTTTATTTTTAATCTTAAAATATTTAATTTAAAATACTGTCCAGGTCTATGCTACAGATCTTTTTTTTTTTTTAATTTACATTTTGAAAATTAAGGTTTAGAAAAATATTTAACTTATGAGTATAAAAGTATATATTGTTTCATAAGAAAGGAAAATAGAACAAACAAAAAATATTATAAAAATCGTAGACCAGGGGTTTCACGGCCTGGATGGCATAATACGGAATGACCTAGCGTTGGTAACTTTGAAAAGCTTCTCACAATCTTACTCAAACGCAGATATTGGCAATTGTCCCACAAACTACAGAAACACTTAGCATAAAATTTATAATATTAAAAAAAAAAAAACTTGAACCAGATATATATTTTTCTCGGCAAATGGCTTTTCCAATCATTTCCGTCGACTTGCCTAGCAGCTCTTTTACAAACACGTTATCGTGGAGGCCACACCCGTCAACAGCAATGCCCCCTACTCCTGCACTCAATTACACCAGCAAAGCTCTGACAATTTTTACTATCTTCGCTTGCATCAAGGGCTCTACTCGATTTTTTAAAAAAAACTTTTATTATGATATTTACAACTGTATTAGTATGAATACTTCAAGTAAATGTGTACAGAGGAATATTATCACATGAACCACGCTTGTTGAGAAACTACCCATTTTTAGCACTCTAATTTACTCGATTTGAATGAGAATTTTCAAGATCGAGGTAATTTCGTTTTGATACCGAAAATAATTTCCTCATGTACAAATTATAAAAATCATAAATTTTTAAATATTTTTAATGAGAAAAAAAACATTTGTCCTCAATTAAGAGCATTGAGTATTTGGGATGTATGAAACGTAACCATACCATATATACAACAAAAGAAAAACAAAATTATAACAAAAGAAAATAAAAGAAAACTTGGAATAACAGAATAAATCAAACATGAGAGAATCTATATATATAAAAATGAATGTATGTCTGTCTGTCCGTCTGTTTGTCCTTAGTGCATTACTAAACCATTCAACCGATCGCCATGAAACTTTGGGAAGTTGTTCCGTACACTCCTGGGAAGGTTTCTGGCATAGTACTTCTGTCTTACGATAATTTTATATATGTAAAAAAAAATAAAAATGTAAATGTTTTTCTGTTCAAAGCCGCAAAAAATGTGTCGCTATAAACTGTAGCGCCAAAACGGCTTTACCGATTTTAACGAAACTTGGCTAAAGTCTTCCCCTTGAAACCCTTTTAATTTATGTGTATAACATACTTTCCCGAAAACAAGCTGAAAAATGTTACGATGAATTCAATATTTTATTTGACGATAACTAAAAAAGTACACAATTTTTGACTGATAATACCCATATTTATATGAAAGATTTCTGAATTGCTGACAAAATAAAAAAAAATCATCGAAATCGGACGGTTCGTTGCAGAGTTATTGAGTTTTAAACATTTACTGCTTTCTCTTCAGAAAAGGCCGTTTCCTTTTGCTTCCTGACTACCGAACGTCGGCAAGCATGTTTTTTAATTATTTTTTTTATTGATAAATCGAAAATTTTATAATTACTACAATAATTGAAATTATCATTTGAAAAAGTTATATGATTCTCCTTATGTGGGTCAATACTATTATACGTTTTTTTTATTAATTTTTTAATTTAGTTTTGTAAGTTCAACTAAGACTGTTTTTGATGATTATGAATGACGCCGTATTCACTCAGATGATTATGAATATTCATTTTGAATCATGAGAAAAAAATCATTAGAATTAGTTTAAATTGAAACCATTTTACAGGAAAAATTTGTTTTCCAACTTTTTAAAAATTACAGATATCCTTATCTACTAATCTACCCATATGTGCTTTCTATTTTCTTTCTTTTTCATTTTGCCAGGCTAAGCCACAGCAGCGCGTGGCCGGGTAAAGCTAGTCTATTATAAAATTAACTACCACCAACTGATCGTGATGGATAAATAAATAAATAAATAAATAAATAAATTAAAAATAAAACATGATTTTGAAATAGTAATTGGTCTTATTTTTCTAGTCATATCTTTTAGGTTCGGTGCCATTTTTTAAAAAAAATTATTTTGTAAAATATTAGGAAGAAGGTCACCAAATGTACACAGTTTTTACATCTTGGTCTTATTTTGTTCTAAGAAAAACTTTATTTAGAAAAAAAAAACCTCAATACTAGAACTAGAATAATAGTAATAGTATCAGAGAACAATAGGCAAAAAGTGACAAGATCGTTTGCTAATTCGAATTTATTTAATAAAACATTTTTAAAAAGTCAGATATTAATTAACACAATTTAAACTCCTTTTTTTTTCTGTATATAGGTATGAATGTGTTTTTATGTTTTTAATTTATTTATCTTTAGGTTGTTTTATTTTTTATTGTGCATAGTTTTTGATTATTATTTTACTTTTTTTAAGTTTGTATTTTCTGTATATATGGTATGAATGTGTTATATCACATATCACTATAATTATTATCCACGTGACAGATTGTTATATTTCTAAATAAATAAAAAAAGTAATAAAAAAACTATTTTTTTTAAATAGTTTAACTCCAACAAGGGTAGGAAGGACGGGTTTCCTATAGGCTAGCGAACTATTCTTGCCTGAACGTTAAAGTAATTGTACAATTTGTGTTGGCCGTGACCAGGGATGGGAAAATTCTATTCTGAGTACTGAGTACCAACCACTATTTTACTCAAGTACTGACCTTTTTTGAGTACCAAGAATTTAAATACTACTTCAGTCGATTTCAAAGGATTAACTGAAGTAGTGATTGAATTCTCAATAGTGATTAAATTTGAGTAAAATACTTGGTACCCGGCACTAGCGGATCCAGGGTTTAATTTTTTTTTTTGGGGGGGGGGGCTTCAGCACGAAACTTTTTTTTTCAAAAAAATTACGATAATTACTTTGGAAAAACAGAAGGAAACTAACTACCTATATGAAATGGTGTTTAAGTGATCCCATAAGTCCTTTCAAATGTAATTACACGAACAATTATACTTTAAGAAGTATTTTTTCCCTTAAAACATGGTTATATTTTACCATTTTGGAGAGGGGGGGGGGACTTCAGCACGAAAGCCCCCCTCATAGATCCGCCCGTGGTACTCGGTACTCAGCCTTCTCTGGCCGTGACTAATATCAAATAAGTTAGAGACTAAACCTCAGTCTATCAGTCTTTGATATTGTACTATAAAAGATGTTCATTTTTGTCATAACGATTTTTAAATCAGTCAACACGTTTATAGACTTAATATATGAATGAACTATGTCCGAACAGTATACGTATTTGTGCATTATTCTTCAATGGGAAACGATTTTTTATTCGATAGTGTTGGGATTCTAAGTTAGCCTTCGAAGATCATTCGATAAAAAATAATAATTTAAATAATGCCTTAAAAAACATGTTCCAAATATCAAAACTTTATCAACTGATAAGCTCAGAAAACGAATGAAGAATTGAGAAAGCAGATGTTAGACAGAGAGAAAAAAACCTTGGCATCAAACCTCACAAATGGACTGCTTCAAATTCACCAGAAGTTAATTCATACTCAGAACCGATTTATCCTTTCATTATTTTTCTTTTATACTGAAATTAAAAACATTAAATTTAAAATAAAATATTACTCGAAAAGTGGTTGGTTCAAAATATTGAACCGAAATCGACTCTAGTATATACCTGTACGTGAAACAGTCGCGAAGCAATTTTGCATAAGTTTAGTTCTTTGATATTAATCACAATTCTCACGTAAATAAATTGTTTATTCTAAAATATATATATATATATATATATATATATATATATATATATATATATATATATATATATATATATATATATATTAGATTAGTGTTGCCCAAAATCGGTCTTGGTCTTGCACTTTGCACTTTGCAAGACCAAGACCAAGGCCACCTAACAGTTGGAAGAGCAAGACCAGGACTGGTAAAAAAATCTATTTTTTAAATAAAAATTAAGGCGAAATAGTTACTAATACTTGATAATCTAGTTACTATATGCAAATAATTGGTATAACCAATGTACTTTTGCACTTAACTCCTCTAATTTTTCATTCGGGCTTAGATAGGTTTCTCCTATCTAAAAAAATACAGTAATATCTCTATTGTAATTAGTAACTGCAAAACTGTTGCGAGGCTCTTGCAAAAGACCAAGACCATGACCAAGACTAAGTTTGCAAGACCCAAGACTCGTTTCAGTCTCGCATTTGGGCAACACTATTTTAGATGTTTTTACTTTTATTTTATTTTTTATAGCACTCTCAGTAATCTTTCATCATACTAGTGGAAATGATACAGAATTTGTATCGTGACAGTAGGAAACATTTGTGCTGAGTAGTCTTGGGTTCCAGTACATTAGAAAAAACACCAAGCAGCTCTTAACTAAGAGGTCTGAACTCAACTTGATACAGTTTCCTCCTTAACTTACTGGAGGGTTACAGCACTACTTTAAAGTGACTAGGTAATATACCATAGAAGTGTCCCGCTATAGAGTCGAATGTTCATAAAAAGGATTTGAAGCTAGGTCAAGGAGTAAGGAAACCATGGTCTTAGCTCCAAGTATCGTTTCCAACAACACTGAAACTGCGGAATATATTAAAAAAGATTATCCTAAATAATAAATATTAATTGTACATGTTTGTATGTCCATATCTTGTAAAAGATTTACATATATATTTTACAGCGTATTTGTGGTATATAGGTACCGCATATACCACAAAAATAAACTTAATAATTATATAAGAAACATTAAATATTAAAAAATAAAATTACAATTCAATGAATAAGATAGAGAATATAGATTATATCTTTTAATATCCCTCAGCATTCAAATCACATCAGCACGCCAGCTTAAGCAATTAGCCAAATAACCTAACCACTCTATATGTACAGTATGCAATGCATTCCCAATGCACTATTTGCATAGTATGATGATGCGATCTATTGTCAAAATTGTAATGCACATAAATACATGCTCTTAATCCTCCTACATCCCATTCGAAACATACATTATAGCTCTATAATAATTCATCCAAACTAATGTAGAAGCATATTAAAAAAAAAGAAAAGAAAGCAAGCGTTGATTGCTTCAATTATAGAAATTTGTTTCGGATTGGTTCGATTTACCCATGGGTCTCCTTTTTGAATAAGTACTAGATGTCACGAATAAAGACATCAGAAGAAATCGGTAAGGTACATTAAAAAACGTAAAAAGTGAAGGCAATACAATCTACACACTAATAATGTATTTAATACGTAGAAGATACGTTGCTAGAAAAATTAAAATATATCTATATTAGTGTTGCCCAAAATCGGTATTGGTCTTGCACTTAACAGGATCAAGACCAAGACTGGTAAAAAAAATCGATTTTTTCAATAAAAATTAAGACAAAATAGTTAATAACACTTGACAATTTTAGTTACCATATGTAAAGAATTGGGATAACCAATATACTTTTGCATTTAACTATTCCAATTTTTCATTCGGGCTTAGCTAGGTTTTCCCTATCTAAAAAAATACAGTAACATCTATATAATAATAGGCTGATAGGTAACTGCAAGACTGTTTCAAAACTCTTGCGCAAGACCAAGATCAAGACTCGTCTTAGTCTCGCATTTGGGCAACACTATACCTAATATTATCTACTCAAAATTGTTTGTTTACACTATTATATATATATATTACTTACGATGATATTAACTGATATTTTTTCTTAAGAATATATCTATTATAAACTGGTTCAGAAAACAAATTACACGAACGTGAATAGTGCATAAACATAAACAAAAGTAGCGCCTATATGCTTTTTATAAAGCACATCGTTATGTAATTTTTGAGCACATAAGTTAATTTTTTTTTAGTACATCAATTGTTTTAAACATACAAGCTTACTCTGAACACTATAATTATATGTATTTGTATATATATATATATATATATATATATATATATATATAATATATATATATATATATATATATATATATATTTTTTTTTTTTTTTTTTTTTTTCGTTCTGTATCAAATTTTAGGTAAAGATGTTTCTTTTTTGTATAATCACTTAAGATTTTTTAAGCATTCATTTCAAATTGCATAACAGTCATCCTATTTTTTCCTTCTGTTGTTCTGTGGTTTAATTAATTATTTAACTTTTATCGTTTAATATATAAAGTTTATTCAGTATATCTGTAATTTTTTTTTTGTAATTTAACAATAATATTTTTTTATTTAGGAATATAATAATCTGTCGCGTGGACAATAATTAATAAAATTAATCGCTTTGATATTTGATATAAGATTAGCCTGAACCGAAATTATACTTGTATATTTTGAAATATATTCTTTCATTTTTCATTTCTTCATATATTTTACATTAATATTTATCATGTTGAATCGAGCTCAACATTATTTGTTTTGGGGCTCTCCACATCACGTTTTCATATATTTATACAGGGACATATGATATTATTTTTATTCTGATCGGATTAAAATATGTAAATGAACCATGCGAAACGGGTTAGAATTTATATTGGATGTATAGGTTTTTTTTTTTAAATACTTGGCCATAATGTTTATTATACTGACCACATCTAAAAATATTCAATACATGATAAATATTAAATTTTTAAAAATTCGGAGTTGTACATGATTTAAACTTTTTTATGGTTGATGTAATTATGGTTCGCTGGAGGTTCCAGAAATGAAGCATCTCTCTGGAATGCTGTCAATCGTGATGTTGCTGATATCGTGAACGAATGCATATCTTTTACCGTTTGAATAGTTA
Organism: Nezara viridula; assembly: GCA_928085145.1. NCBI lineage: Eukaryota > Metazoa > Arthropoda > Insecta > Hemiptera > Pentatomidae > Nezara > Nezara viridula. Next base: position 115,208,893 of record OV725078.1, read on the forward strand.
CTTCCTAAAACTTCCTAACCAATTGTTCTACAAATAAAAGAATGACAACCATGTATTTAACAATTCATTTTAGAATTACTTTTGTTGGTATGTACATATTTTTTTATATTATAGTTTATTGCATTTTCTCTGCATAGATTTCTAAATTATAATATATCACATGAATTTTTTTTTTGTGCAACATACGAAAAATAAACGCTGCAAATTATTTCACAATGGTTTATTATTTCCAAACATACAATTATACATCTAAAGTAACATTACCTTCACAGCGAAAAAAAAAAAATAATAATAATAAAAGGTTTTTTATTTTTATTTATTTATATGATATTTTCAACTGTATACAAAAAATACATCTGGTAAATTCGCACATGGATATAATGACATGAAACACATGTTGAGAAACTACCCATTGGTAGCACTCTAATAACATGTCTATATTAGGAGATCACGTGGCCATCTTCTTTTCAGACGCCTCGGAGGGTTGTCAGGGATCGAAAAGGAAGCAAGGATAGAAACGAGAGGGTTAGGGTGGTTCTGAAGTTTGTTATGGAAGGAAAGGTATCTGGATTGGGCCAGGTTAGAAACATAAGGAACATTAAGGTCGTTATGGATGATTTTGTTTGTGACAAAGTAAGGAGCTGTGAGGATTTTACGAAGGATTTTGGATTGTGAGGATTGGATACGAGAGGAATTCAATGGCTTAGTGGAGCCCCAGAGCTCAATTCCGTAAGTCCAAATAGGTCTTATTGTAGTCATGTATATGAATCTTTTGTAATTGACTGGGAGCTTAAATCGTTTGTCTAGTAAGTGCTGGAGTAGTCGGAAACGTCGAGCTGTTTCTTGTCGTTTCAGTCTGGTATGAGGATTCAAAGTTAGACGTTATAATAAAAGGTGATTCCAATTATTGGACAAAACATTTTTTGTTTAATCATTAGTAATTTGCTAAAAAAATTAGCTTCAGTAACACACTCAAAAATCAAAAACCAAAATAAAGGTTATAACATATTCAGTAGAACATATAAAACATCTAGAGACCATATCGTTGCTGCTAATTGACCGATTTTAACAATTTTTTTTTTTTAGGAAATTCAGTAAAATTTTAAATAACAACATAAAATATTAACAAAAAAGTGTATACTTTTTGAGTTATTTGGAATCTGATTTTAACATCCCTCGTAACCTATTTCCAGCTTCTTTTCGTTGAAGTATGTTATATAGATAAATTTAAAGGGCATCGAGAAGAAGACTTTAGCGAAGTTTCATTTAAATAGTTGCATTCGTTTAAGCGCTACTGAATATAGCAATGCTAGTCTACTTTTTATTTGTTTTTCGAATTCTACTTAACGTAAAACCTCAAATTTTGAGAGGAGGTTACGTTTTTTAGTTTTTTGTTCGATTACAATGGTTCATTATTGAAAATAATAAACCGAAATGATGATTGTATTAAACAAATTCAAATGTACAATAAATTATGAAATGTAAAAGGCGATTCCAGAAATTTAGGCCAAATAAATTTTTGTAATGAAATACCATTTATGTTCGTTTATAGCGTCTTTTCATAAATACGATTTTGTTTTTATAAATCAAAAAATATAAATTTTTGGATTGGGAGATTTTTTTCCATACTGTTCACTAAAGCATTCACAACTTCCCGCAAGGCTCTCTTAACTCAACGTAACTACAACCGCTGGAGAACTTAATTATTGCTTTTCCAAACCATATCAATAACTTTTGGCAATAAACTTTATGCCTTTATAGGTGAGTTTAGTTAGTTAATTTCCAGTTCTAATTTGTTTATAGGGGTCTAGTTTGTGGACTTTAAAGGGCTCTAAATTCGCGCTAATTTTGTGTGGGTTGGTAAAGTCAAATTGAAGTTACCATGGACTTCGAATGGCTGTTGTGGACTTCGACAAAAAAAAATCTGGCGTGTCCACTCACACGACTTTCCTACCTATTTCAGAAAGGTTTTTATATCTTTACATATGTCCATCAAGAAACAAAAAAAAATTTGAATTAGATTTATTGTCCTGAAAATTGATCAAAGAAAAGATTTGAGTACGATTTATTTGATAAACTAAAGTAATGTAAACCGGCTTAAGGTAGATCAGTGTAAAAACTTCAATACCCTCTAATATTGCTGATCAAAAACTTTTTGCCATAGCCTAATTTTGTAAAAAAAATAATTTCTGTAAAAAGTAGAGGAAATAGTGAAGCTTGAGTGATTTGGGCAACAGATTTTCTTATTTTCATTCTTTTTTCTCTCAATCACCCCTTTCTGACACCTGGGAATGAACCCGTTATCTTTCATTGGAAATTGAATGGCCGCAACTTCTTAATAGTTGACCGAAACGAACGAGTTTTATATACTTTTGTAGGGAATTGCACTACATTTCAAAAGGTTTACTATAGAATATATACTTAGCGAGTTAGGCCCCAAAAAAATTTTTCTTTTCTTTATAACTTTTTTCCTGGATTTTTTAGGGAATTTAGTCAATAAACGAAAATTGAAAGGACAATTATTAGAATATTATAGTAAAATTGCATCAAAATCGTTAGAGCCGTTTTCGCGCTACAGTCTATAGAAAAACGCGTTTCTCATTTATTGCGCAACAGCTATTGCGCATGGAGCATCCAATTTGAGTCACAAAATCGGTTCACTAGGCTCCCGAGAAAATCTTGGCACAGACATACGGACAGACCAATGGCTGTGTTTTTCGGACTGAAGGAGCTCTGAAGCGTATGGATCCGTCGAAAACGGCATATAGGAAATTTGACCCGATTGCAATACTTCCCTTACCTAGTATAGGTAGGAAAGTAAAAAAAAAATCTAGCTATGCAAGAATATTGAGCAAAATATTTTAAAAGTGTAACGCATTAAATTGACACAAAATTCCTCAAATATAAAAAATAGTTTGAATAAGTGCATATTACTCTATCTTCAAGGAGGGAATGTTCATCAATGTTGTTGGAGATTTTTTTTTTTAAAGAGTCATTCTGTCACATGACCAATGGTTACAGTGAGGACAGAGTACAAAAAATATAGATAAATAAAATAAAACGGAACCAAATAATAACCAAAAGGGTTTCCAATCTGTTTGTTGTAGAATTATTTGAACCGAAAAACTAGAGAAATTCCACCTCGTTTTCGTTTTGAATTTGTTTTTTTCAACAATACGCCAAGCACTTAAAAAAAGTTGTAGCCAATTAGAGGTGGCTAGTTGAATATCAATCTCACCCAAAGATAGCAAAATAAATAAAATAACTTTTTTTTTTATTTGTTACAATAAATTAGACCATTTTTCACCAACCTTTTATTATTACGCATCAATTTAACGTTTTTACCATACTAAGGGTCATTTTCAAAACTGGAAAATTATAATAACATTATTAGTTAATATTCAGAATTTATAAAATGAATTTGTTATTACATTTAATTGAATGTCTAACGTTCTATGTCAAATTATTTCCGATATACTTAAATTTATATAAAAATATACATAAGGTATACACTTTTTATTAATAAAAACCTTACATGTACGTAACTATAACCATTACAACTTTAACAATTAAAAACAAATGCCTATTACCTTGATGAGTCCTCCTAATATGTTCATCCTTAATGTTCTAATTAATAAGTTCAATGAACATTACTTGTCAATTTTTATAGGTGCTTCGCCTACGTCATTTCTGGAGGGACTGACTTATATCGTCCTAGTGGGGATAGTCAAAAAGAGAGGGATTTTCCTTCTAATGTTTTGCATTGGTGGATTATTATATTATTATATACGAATTTTATTAATTACATTTGCGTAAAAAGTATTTATATTGTCCACATCTGTATGGTTGTTAACTGAATTATGTAAATTTTTAGTAATATATATAGACTCTATAATCATTCTTTTGTTGTTACTACTTTCCTTGTCGATCGATAAACACATCTGACAACCATAAAAATGCAATACGAAATAAGGTAAACAATGATATTAACCAATTTATGGAACACAGGAAAAAAAAAAACAAAAAATAAAAATCTATTACATACAAAAATAAATAAGGATATTGAAGATGATAAAATATTTTTTAAAAACAATCATATTAATATTGGAGGTCCCTTTTTCCCTCCACATGTGGAGGGGACAGGATTGGTTCGGAGATCACCTGGCAAATTGTAAATAATGTATATAGGTATGTTTTATATAAGGTGTTTGTTTTACTTTTATTTCTATTTTTATTTACTTATGTGTATATATATTTTTTTTTCTTTACTCTTTTGTTCTTTTTTCTTATTCTTTTGTTATTACTTTATTTATTTATGTTTTTGTATATAAGGTATGAATGCAATCTCTGAACTCTATTATAAGTGTCCTTAAACTGTGACAAATTGTAATATTTCTGAATTAAGTGTTTTAATAATAAAAAAAAAAAATATTGGAGGAACATATTAGGAGAACTCATCAAGGTAATAGGCATTTGTTTTTAATTGTTAGAGTTGTAATGGTTATAGTTACGTACATGTAAGGGTTTTTTTAATAAAAAGTGTATACCTTATGTATATTTTTATATAAATTTAAGTATATCGGAAATAATTTGACATAGAACGTTAGACAATCCAATTAAATGTAATAAGAAATTCATTTTATAAATGCTGAATATTAACTATTATTATGATGTATGCTGAATATTAACTTTCTATAAATGTTATTATAATTTTCCAGTTTTGAAAATGACCCTTAGTATGGTCGAAACGTTAAATTGATGCGTAATAATAAAAGGTTGGTGAAAAATGGCCTAATTTATTGTAACAAATAAAAAAGCTTCAAGACACCAAAAGTAGGAAAAATGAACGGAAGAAATAAAATAACTGATGCATTTAAAAATATTAAAGCAAATATCCATAGGCCAGCTTTATATTCTCCTATGCAACATCTTACTCAGTATTAAAAAAAACAAAACATTTTTTTAAGACGAAAAAAATGTAATACGTTTGATGTTTGACCTCATTAGCAATGTAATGGTTACACCGTGATGCAGATTGTTGAAACCGTTTGTGAGAAGACATAGATTCCTATTGTTATGCGGATCTGATATCTCACAGGAAGGAAATTATCAGAACAGGTGGTGAATTTTATCTTATCGTTGATTATAGCCTTACTGATCCAATACAAGTTAAAGTAACAATAGTCAGGAAACAAATCACTGCGCACACCCAGATCAGTCTATAAGCTATCGCACAGCGCTTATCCAATCGGAACCCATTCAGCTCAAACCCTTTTTTTGCTCCTAGTTAAATACATTTGATAGGGTATTTACACTGTTCTCAACACACTGTTTGTCCTTCTACTTTATCCATATACCATTTCTATACTAAAGTAGTTTATATATATATACAGATAGATAGATAGATAGATAGAAGAATCAACTTTATTCTGGGACTACGTCCCTTGAGAATAACAATATTGTACATAAAATTAAATATTACATCTGGCCAAAATGTATATTACAATAAACAAAAACAAACAAACAAACAAAAAAAACAACTAAAAAATAAGGGATAAAAGAAGTATTTACATAACTGTACAGATATAGGAAGCCATAATATGAGAAATAAGGTCCTAATACTGCAAAATAGTTGCTATACACAATACGCTATGAAATTATAAATGAGCGACAAATAATAATAAAGATGTTATAGTAATAGTAGTATGTTCGAAGAACATAATAGTATAATCGAAATACAATAATAGTGTAATCGTACATACACAATATATACACCCAATAATACAATAATAGTGAGAATACAATAATAGTACAATAGTATATATACAATATATACATATATTAATATATATATATATATACATATACATACATACATACACATATACATATATACAATACAACAATAGTATAATAATACAATAATAGGCTACCCAGCGTCTGATTGAATTGTAAGGAGGAATTGGAAAAGGAGGGTTTTAAATGTGGATAAGGATGGTGCATGGCGGATTTTAAGTGGGATGGAATTCCAAAATGTGGTGGATCGGACAATAAAGGAGTGTTGAAATGAGGCCGATTTGTGGAAAGGGGTATAAAGGTCGGAAGGACGAGATCTTGTGGAGAGGGAGTGGATAGATGACTTGAATTGAAGGAGATTGAATGCGTAGGACGGACGATGATTATAGATTATTTGGTAAAGGAATGTACCTAGGAAGTACTTCTGAAGGAGGGGAAGAGCCACCCTGACTCGGCGTAGTAGTGGAAAACATGAGAACGTATATATATATATATATATATATATATATATATATATATATATATATATATATATATATATATATATATATATATATATATATATATATATATATATACACAGGGTGTTTCGTAATTGTACGGCACTATTTTAGATATGTGTTCACTAACACAAAATAAACAAAAAAGTTCATATTAACATATATCTCAAACTCATTTATTAAACAGATACCAAAATTTAAAGATTTATCCCCATCCCCACATATATTATTACAGTAAGGTTCGAAATCGGTTTTGTACCAAATATAACCTCCTGTCATGCTCAAATACCATGAATGGGGTACCGTTGGATTCAGAATTTCACGGGGGTTAGCGAATCGTATTCTCCACTTTTGTTTTTCTTTCTAAAATAAATAAAGTCGATACAAACATTTTGCTAGGCTTCAATACTGGAACGGTGGTAGTCTGTAGATCGATGCGGGACAAATTGGACCTTGAAGATTTTGATGCGTACAGCAAGACCCGATAGTTCCTCCGGAACTATCGGATCCTGCGTTTTTAAGCCCAAAAACGTACTATTTTCGAGATAACGCAAGGCATGGGTTCGCATCCACACAACCTGACGTTAATTGTAGTACTGTCATTGATACATGTCTCATTTCGTCGACTTGAGGTCTCTATGATCGAGACAGGAGGAGTTTATATTATTTATCGATGGTGTTTTTGATCGGCAAGCCATATCATCGTTAATTCTTCACCAAATCTCAAGATTGAGCCACCAATTTCGAAGGCTTCCTTCTCCTTCAGGCGGGCAAAATAGTCCAATCATCCCGAAAATTCAGGCAAACAAGTTATGAAAGAAAAGAAACTTTATTTGCGAATAACTAAAAAATTACACACTTTTCCCTTGGTTATTCCTATGATTATATAAAACATTACTAAATTGTCTACAAAAGGAAAAAAAAATCATCGAAATCGGACAATTTTTCGCAAAGATACAGCTTATTGAAATTTGTAAATATGTTGGTTCCAAACAAAAATGAAGATTTAAATTAATTTTGTTTCCTTTGTCGATTATATTTCTCGATAAAGTAACAATTGATTCATTTATCTTTTGATACGTTGCATTATTATGTTTTCTTATTAATATAGAATTTGATAACAATATGCTGTGCGAATTTTTCGCACGGACCTACTAGTTATTTATTATTATTACAACATAAAGAGTAAATGTTCAAAGGGGCATCCGTTTTGTTGAATGGAACATTCAGCACGACCAATCCATGCTTCTCTGACTCTTCATATAGCATCAGGATGGTGCTTGATGGTTACAGCGGCTTCCACGATCCGATTTGGTATTCTTCGGTAAGACATTTTTCACGATATCTTCGAACAACAACAGCATCGTACCTCGCCATAAGTTGAAATCATGTCTGTTTGTTCTGCAAAAGTGAGTAAATCTATGGTGTCTCCCATGATGATCATAAATTGAACTGTGTCACAGTATTCACTCACACTAAAACACGCAGAACTAGACAGGCAGATGAGCAACTACTGTCATTACATATCGTTCATTTGTTTATCAGGTGATTAAAACCTCTTATTTAGTATTAAACACGTTAGACTTTGTACAGTCAGTCTTAATGTAGTAAATAAATAATAAATCTATAACCTTTGATATCTATATAATAAATGAGTTTGAGATATATGTTAATATGAACTTTTTGTTTACTTTGTGTTAGTGAACACATACCTAAAATAGTGCCGTACAATTACGAAAGAGTCTGTATATATATTTCATAAACCATATCACATCTCAAAACTTTTAAAAATACCAAATTAGTTTTAACCCATTTTACTTAATTAAGTAATTTATAGGCCTCAGTAGTCTCGATAAGAAATTAAATTTATTCTTGAATAATACCAATTTTAATAATGGTTATTGACTTCCTTGATTATTCCTTTATATACACGCCTATAAAATAGATTCACTGTTGCATATTTTAATTTTAATGAATGATTTTAATCACTTAGAATAAAGGTAATGATTATTAGTTATATATATAGCAACATCAATGGATTTTAATTATGGATTAATTAAATTTATAATATTTATAATTAAAATCATATTCCACTGAGGCGAGCTAAAACGCTACGACGGTTGGACATTGGAAGTTTGGAAGAAAAAACAAAAGTTACCGTTTGGAAATTTTACTGCATTAGTGACAAACTAATATCGTTTCCAGTAATTTTTAACTTGATTATCGCATTAATAATGCCCTGATATGAAATAAGAGGAGAAGAAATGAAAACCATCTTTTTTATATTTAGAGCTGGTTTTCCGGCATTTTTTGTTCAAACCTAACGGTATGTACTGGGCAGAATAAGGTACTTCAAGTGAATCCTAAGACAGCTAAAATATAGGTTAATAAATATATGCATAGTTGGTTACGATATTTCAAGCGATTGCTAGCAATTTTGGTCCGTTTCGAAAATCGCCTGAAAAAAAGATTGTTAACAAAGGTTTGAACTTTTAAAAGGATTTTTCAGACCGTACCCCAACCTATCACTCCGGAAGTTATTGGGATTTAACACGCGGGAACCTTGAATTTAGAGTGGCTACCATTATTTTTTATTAATTTATTTTATTTTTGCTATCAAATAATATCAATTTATCAATCAAATAATAATATTTTTTATAAATAATATCAAATTATCTGTACTGACCAAATTATAAACATATAACGAGTGAAAAAGCTGATTTAAAAAAAAAATAATTGTTTTTATTATTACATACGTGTAACTTTATATATTAAAATTGGTTATGATAGGTCGTTGTGAAATTAGTAATAAATTATACAATATCTAAACAATACGAACCAGAAGACGTGGATTTTAAACATTATATTGCTACGAAATCTACCACAAATAATTTTACAATATTTATTTTATGTGAATGATTTATTTTGCACGAAACACTTATTATTTAACATAAAACTATTCGGTATATTTAAATCGAATATTGCATAAAAAATAAAATATTTTTTAACATTATTGCTCAGTGTTATCAATTGCTATTTATATCAAGTAATTTTTGATAAATATTAAATATTAAAGTTTTTTGTGTAAAATAATTATTTCATGCAATAGAAATATTTGAGGTATAAGTCTTTCACGTAAAATAAATATTACAAAAATATTCGCGGTAGATACCAATATATTGTTTAAAACCCATGTCTTGTAGTTTGTATTATAGGGATTTCATTGTTCAGATATTGTATAATTTATTTCCTATTTTATAACGACATATTATAATAAAATATATTTGCAGGTATGTAATAATAAATTTTTTTTTTTTAATTAGCTATTAAACTCGTTATATATTTATAATTTGGTCAGTATTAATATTTAATAAGATAATATTTACCCAAAACCTGGTTTGAAAGTATTAGAATAAGCTTGTAAAAAAACATTAAGTAAATAATAAGGAATGGTAAGCACTCTCAAAACTACCTTTCCGCGTTTTAAATTCCAAGTAACTTTCGGAATGATAGGTTGAGACAAGGCATGGAAACTCTTTTTAAAAGTACATTTACTAACTTGGAATCCTCATACTAGACTGAAACGACAAGAAACCGCTCGACGTTTCCGATTACTTCAGCACTTACTAGACAAACGCTCTAAACTTCCCATTAATTACAAAAGACTTATATACTTGACTATAATAAGACCTATTTGGACTTACGGAGTTGAGCTATGGGGCTCCACTAAACCATCGAATTCCTCTCGCATCCAATCCTTACAATCCAAAATCCTTCGTAAAATCCTCAATGCTCCTTACTTTGTCACTAATAAAATTATCCATAAAGAACTTAATGTTCCTTATGTTTCAGATTTGGCCCAATCCAGATACCTATCCTTCCATAATAAACTTCAGAATCATCCCAACCCTCTCGTTTCTAACCTTGCTTCCTCTTCAATTCCTGATAACCCTCCGAGGCGTCTGAAAAGAAGATGGCCCCGTGATCTCCTAATATAGTTATATCATTAGAGTGCTACCATTGGGTAGTTACTCAGCAAGTGTATTCATGTCATTATATCAATTATGTCCAAATTTACTTGATGTATTTATGTAATACAGTTGTAAATGTCATAAAGAAATAAAAAAAAAAAAAAAAAAGTACATTTTATATTTTCTGTATATATGGTGTGAATGTATATATCACTATAATTATTGTCCCATAGTTTATAATTATTTAGAAATAGATTGTTATATTTCTAAATAAATTTAAAAAAAAAGTACAAATCTTTGTTTTGAAGATATGGTTACAATGCAACAGAAAGAACAGGAAAACTATAATTTATTGTTTATCACCATTGCTATGAATATTTAACTTTTTTTTATGCCGATGACACGTGTATCCTACCAGTTAATAACGATCCATCTATTTTATCCCAAACTCTTCAATCACACATCACAAGTTATGAAAAATGGTGTCAAAACTGGAGGATTAAAATAAATTCCGAAAAATCCCATCAAATTACCTTTACTCTTCGTCGTAAACCTTTGACTTCCTGTCCTACAATATTCTTTAACAATACCCCACTTATCCTTGTTGAACAAATCCAATACATAGGACTGCACTTGGACAAACGACTAATTTGGAATCCTCATACCAGATTAAAAAGACAAGAAACCGCTCGACATTTTCGACTACTTCAGTACTTACTAGAGAAACGCCCTAAACTTCCAATTAACTACAAAAGACTCATATACATGACCATAATAAGGCCTATTTGGACATATGGAGTTGAGCTTTGGGGCTCATCTAAGCCATCGAATTCCTCTGGTATCCAATCCTTACAATCCAAAATCCTTAATGTTCCTTAATTTGTCACAAATGTACCAAATGTTCCCAATTTAGCTCAATCCAGATACATATCCTTCCATAATAAACTTCTGAACTTTGCGAACCCTCTTGTTTCCAACCTTGCTTCCTCTCCTATTCCTGATAACCCTCCAAGGCGTCTGAAAAGAAGATGACCTCGGGACCTTCTAATATAGAAATATAATTGGAGTACTACCAATGGGTAGTTCCTCTTCATGTTGTACATGTCTTGTTACTTGTTTCATATTTACTTGTTGTATTTATAATTTAACACAGTACAGTTGTAAATTTCAGTAATAAAAAAAAAAACTTTTGTTTTTATCTCAATGTTTAAAGAAACCTATACCCATTTCTCACTGTGCGTTTGTCTTATTTTGTTTTTTTGTTGTTGTTTACAGGCGTAAAACCCTATATTACCCATCAGAACTAGAAACCTGACCCTCAACTGGGTTCCACCCAGTCGATCCAGTATCCAAGGTCGGGATACCCTTCTACTAGTGCTTATCCGGTTTTCGTAGAGTGGTTACCTTGCAATATGATTGGGGATCAAAAAACATTGAACGCCGATGCACATAACTTCATTATAAACCGTTATTCAATGAACGGTTATATTTTGCTGATTACTGATACCTGCAAAACTGGTAACTACGCAACATAGTAAGGTAGGATTCGTAAGTATAGTTATTCACGAAGGAGTAAAAAATTCTTTCAGACCACATTCCTTTAGACAAGCCTTGCGTTTGAGACCGTCAAAGATAACCTTGGAGCGGAATGCGATTCAGACAAAATGCAATCAATTTGTTGATTGATGGAAATCTAGATAAAATCTTTAAGTGGTAATTCAACCTAACATGATCAAAACCTGAGATGCTGGATTAAATGCGAAAAAACAAAAGAATCTCTGCCTAGATCAAATTGACAAAAAATATAGAAATTGATTTTAGGCTAAGGCTTGATAGTCCGTGACATACCCCTTTTGATCGATTAATTAACATCCGCCTGGAACTTCATAAATAGTTTCATCTCATCGTAACATACAACTATTTTATTTACTAAAACTCTTGGAATTGGATCGTTTTCATAGAGGTGGGCAAACTTTGTCTATTTAATTAGGTACTAAAAACTCGTAAATACACATTTCCTTTCTACTTGGATCGTGAGATAATTTGATCACAAAATCGAGCAAAAAAGGTGGCCTTCAAAAATATTGTGCCGTTTGGCGTGACCGACATACCCAAATTTTTAACGAGGTTATATAGGACAAACGGTTCAATATTTTGTAGGCCACCTTTTTTATCTATTTTGTAATCGAATTACCTTACGGTACAAATAGAAAGCAAATGTGTATTTACGGGTTTTTAGTACCTAGTTAAATGAACAAAGTTTGCCTCCCTCCAGATTGAAAACATCCCCATTCCAAGAGTTTTCGTAAATAAAATAGTTGTAGGTTACGATGAGATGAAACTATTTACGAAGTTTCAGGCGAATGATAAAAATTCGATAAAAAGGGGTCTATACCACGGACTATAAGAAACAGAAAATAATTGTAAGGAATATTAATAAAAATTAACTTAAATTTAGCAAAGGCTCATCCCTTACCGTATGAGCAATAATGACACTTCATATTTTTGTCGTTTTCAACTCAATTATTTTTGCAATAAGCTTCTTTATGCCTGGAGTTTGAAATTAAAATTTCTATAATTTTAATGTTTAAATTATCTTAAAACTAAAAATTTTACATTTAGCTACAGTGTATTTTTGTCACAAATGTATCTTTATGGATCCTTGAACTAACCAATAAATCTATGTTCATTTGAACAGGTTGAACGGTTCAACGTATTGTTTCTTTTCCATAAATATTTTACATTTCACCGACCACAAAACTACTTCTGATTTTAAAATCATTTAAAATATTAATATTATGCTATTGACGAAATAATAATATCGCATAGTAATAATTCAAATATCGACTATACATATAATTCCTGGTCAAATAATTATTTGTAAGAAATTTTCCGACAGTGGCAGACAGAGTGTTATAGATAATGGAAATAATTATAATTATAATCTCACCTTGGTTTTTTAAACATGCATTATATTCATTAAGAATGTTTATCGAGCAAGGATTTATTTATTTTATATAATATATATATAAAGATAAAACGGTTAAACCTTTAACTTAAAAATGAATTATGTAATAAGCATTGCGATCGTAAAAAAAATCGGGGTATTCAACGGAAATAAACGTTTTAAGGCCCAATGAATCAATATAATCAAGTATCGCCAAATGATTTGTGATTGTTTGCTTTTGTGTATATACGAATATGTGAACCATTGCTCAAATTTAAATTGAATATATATAATAGGCAAATACCTGGAACTTTACTGAGTCATTTTAATTAAAAACGACTTCTGGTAAGTGCCATTCCATAATTTTCTCGAAATCGGTTGAAACGATTTTGATTACTTGATTTTAATTTCGATGAACCCGTTATATCAATATAGAATTAAATTGAGTTTAATATCAGATAGCTCTTATCTTTATTGCAATATTCTGACAGGGCATAAATGCCGAATTTTCAAAACGTATTTATTTTTAATATACCTATAATTTAATTCATTTGAAATAATTAAAGGTATCACATTAGTATAAAAAATAGCTAAATATATAATATTAAAGAATTTGATAGTCAACTAAAGCATACATTTTTTTCCCGATTTTTCGGAAAGCAAAGGAATTTAGAAAAAAATGATATATTATATATGAAGTCGTAGAAAGTAGTGAAAAGTGAGGAATAATTAATGAATAATAATTAATATTTTTATATTATTTAACGTAAACTCTATGTTTGTATGGGAACTGAATGGAAAAATTAAAATTAATTTTAAGCCTGGCATTGCACAAGTATATGATGGACGGAATGTATCACTCGCACAATTGTTTGGAAAACTATTTTATTGTACGCGTAAAGGTAAAACACAAAGTGCATGTTAAAAAAAAATACAATATAAGTATTTTATTTCAATATAAGTCATTTATACTTTTTGTTGACGTACTCAATCAGTGTTGTCTGAACCTTATATATGTATTTATTAGCAATTAAATACTAGTTTTAGTATTTTATATTATTTTAAAAATTTTAATCTTAAAATTAAAAAAAACGCTACTTATAAACAGTGTATTTTTGTCACAAATGTTTCTTTATGGATCCTTGAACTAACCAATAAATCTGTATGCTCATTTGAACAGTTTGAACAGTTCAACATATTATTTCTTTCCCATAAACATTTTACATTTCACTGACCACAAAATTGACTACTTCTAATTTAAAATATTAACATTATGCTATTTACGAAATAATAATATCGCATAATAATAATTAAAATACCGACTATACATGTAATTCCAGGCCAAAGTATAATTATCAAAATAATTATGTGTAAGAATTTTTCAGAATTCCGACAATAGCAGGCAGAGTGTTATGGATAATGGAAATAATTATAATTATAATCTCATCTTGGTTTTTTAAACATGCATTATATTAATTATATTCATTAAGAATGTTTATTGAGCAAGGATTTATTTATTTATTTTATACAATAAGTCATTTATAATTTTTGTTGACATTCTCACACAATATTTTCTGATCCATATATATGTATTTATTAGCAATTAAATCCTAATTCTAGTATTTTATATATTGTTTTTTTATTTTTTATTTCGTAATGATATTTGCAACTGCATTAAAGAAATACATTTAGTAAATTTGAACATTTGGATATAATGAAGTGAAAACAATTGTTGAGAAACTACCCAATGGTAGCAGAGATCACGGGGACATCTTTTTAGAAGCCTCAAAGGGTTATCAGGAATTGTAGAGGAAGCAAACATACGGAACATTAAGGGCTTTATGAATTATTTTATTTGTGACAAAGTAAGGAGCATTGAGGATTTTGGATTGTAAGGATTGGATACGATAGGAATTCGATGGTTTAGTGGAGCTCCATAGCTCAACTCCGAAAGTCCAAACAGGCCTTATTATAGTCACGTATATCAGTCTTTTGTAATTTATTAGAAGTTTAGAGCGTTTGTCTAATAAGTGCTGAAGTAATCGGAAACGTCGAGCAGTTTCTTGTCGTTTCAGTCTGGTACGAATTTTATATTTTAAATTATTTTGCGACCGCTGTACGGTTTTCTCAATTTTAAAGAAACATGGCAAAGATATATTTTGTATATATATATAAGTATATATGTATATAAGTATATATTTTTAAGAGAGTAGGGAATTACATAATCTATTGGGAAATCGCGAAATAAAATAATTAACGCTGCTTATATGTATTATTCAAATTAGCAATACCTGATTAAAATTATAAAACAATAATAAATAAATTTGCATCGAAACAATCAGAGATTTATATAGAATTAATCATTAAAACAAGTCACATTCCTCTGTACAATTAGAAATAAAAACAGAACAACAAATTAAATTAAAAAATAATAAGATACACATACACATACTCACACACATATAAGGTATTAAATTTTTTAGGAAGTCATACAATAAAAATTATAGGTATTTAAGCATTATTGCGTTACTTTGTAAAATTATTAATTATTCTTTGCTACCTAACGACATTTAGAAATCCCTGATTACATCTTTGAGCCTAGATTTCTTTATTATCTCTAAATAAAATTATACAATGATATCTATATGATTGTATAATAAAGTAATAAACAAATGATGATAGTAGATCATTGATATAAACTTTAAAATCAAACTAGTTAACTTATAACAAATTATACCCGCTAAGCTCATTTGATATACTATTTTAAAAAAGAAATTTAAAAATAAACAAATTAAAAAAAATAAAGATATCACGCTTTTGAATATACAACAGCGAACAGGCGTGGGAAAAAGCGCTAGATAAACATGTTTTAAAGCAAACTGAAGACATTTTTACTAAATGAAAACATCCCATACCATGGGAGACCTCAGAGGATGAATGTTTAGCACAGTTTCAAACACAACGTATGTTTTTACTCAGCAATGTTTAGAACAAACTTCCCGGAATACTAACCCAATACAAAAACCGCCTTATTAATGCAAACCCACAGTAGGCATATTTTTAGAAATGTTCATCATTGTTTTAGAATAAATGGATTTGATTAGTTAGTATTAAAATGTTTAAAGAAACATTTAAAATATCAAAACTTCGATTTAAAATATCCCATTTGAGTTCTACCAATGTGTAGTTTCTCTTCATGTTTTACATGTCATGTTACCAATGTCATATTTACTTGTTGTATTTTTAATGCAAATACAGTTGTAAATATCATAAAAAAAAAAAAATAAAAAAATATATCCAAGATTCGATTATTTTCACGATCGCAATATTTTCCCTTTATATATATATATATATATATATATATATATATATATATATATATATATATATATATAAGTTAAGCGTCGTCGGACTTAGAAAACAAAAAAAAAGAAGGAAAAGGGAAAAGATGTAACATACACGACTTCTGAAATAACACTGCTTTATTCGTTCCATAAGCCTCCTTATATACACTTAGCCTGTTTATTTACATTACCAGATAGTATTAAGGCTGATACCGCCAGTCTCCGGTCTTTATCTCCCCCCCACCAGTTTACGAACAGGATTTTCGGAAACTTAAATATTGCTAGATCGGAGCCCACGGTGACCAGCCTTAACACTTTACAATTGGTTTTACAGTATATCCTTAAAAGAAAATAAAATAGTTCCACTCAACTGGAAAAATATTAAATACAGAAGAAATAATTAAAGACACTGAAACTAAACACAGCACTTTAGAACTCCTACCACTTGAAAACTCCTAACAACAACAAAAAAAAAACACAATTTCCTCTATACATGAAATAATACAACAAAAAAAAACAAAAAAAAAATCTTTTACAACTTGTTTTGTTTTGACAGCCACAAAAAAAACATATTCCTCTGTTTTATCTACAGCGGTGAGGGTACTACGAATCCATAGGTCTATGTCCCGACTCTATCATTGGGAGCTTTAATTGTTCGATATGAACGGTTCTCCTCTTTCTGGGCTCATTCACGCTCTCAATAGTTACCAGGTTATGCTCCCTAATAACAACCACTCTGAATGGACCCTCGTACCGTAGCAATTGTTTCCCTCTGTTGGTTCCCAATTTCCGGTAAACTATTGTTCCTATTTTTAGTTCCCCCATTTGGTCGCGAACTTGTACATTCTGCCTTTCCACCCGCTTCTGCTTTTCCCGCTTAATTCTCGCCGTTATCTTTCCCCATGTTTTCTCTACCTCTACCCTATTGCTGAGAATTTGATCCACTAACGGTTCGGTAAGCGTAGTTTCCCCATAATCCCGCCTTGGCCTGCGCATCCCGAATAGAACTTCCATGGGTGAAAACCCCGTTACGGAGTGGATCGAGTGGTTATAGGCTGTTACCGCTTTCCTCATTGCCACATCCGGCTCCAACCCTTTTTCACCCTGATATACACGGACGTGGTCGCTTAACGTACTGTGCAGCCGTTCAATACCGCCTCTACCTTTAGGATGTCCTGGGGTGTTATAATGCCACGCAATTTCCAATCGCTTCACCTCCTCCCTAATCGCGGCATTGTCGAACTCCCTACCACCGTCCGAAGTAATCCTCTCGGGGACCCCATAGAACTGCACCCAGGTTTGTAGGGCTTCCGCAACTGCATTGGCTGACTTCTCCATCACTTGGTATGCCATCGCCACCTTGCTGAATATGTCGATTACCGTGACCCACTTAAACCCTTTCCAGGTAAACGTGTCAATCTGAAGGTCCTGTAGCGGCATATTCCCTGTAGGTGTCTCCTCCTGAACTCCTCTGGGGGGTGTCGATCGTATTTTGTGCGCATGCATATCTCGCATTTCCCAATGACTTCCTGGATGGACCTCTTCATGCCCCACCAGAAATACTTCCGACGCAATGCCTGCAGCGTCTCATTAACGCCTCGGTGATTGGTTTTCCCCTGGTGATATGCTACTGTGATTGCTTGCTGCTGCTCTTCGTCCTGTACCGTCTCCACAGCATACTTACACCGGATGAATGTCCTGTCCACGCCTATTCGCTCGGACCTCCACATTCGCTTGATCTTATCCCATACCGTATTGTTTCCTACGTATAGGTAGTGCGTTTTACCCGCTTCCGAGGCATCCCTCAGTGCCGTACAGATTTGTTCTTCGCTGACCCCGGGCTGCGACCAAATGACGCGGATCCTACTTCTCCCGTACCTTCTGAAATCGATCTTCATGATTCCGGTTGTTCGTGTCTTCCAAATCACCTGACGGTGTTTGTCGTTCACGATCTCCTCTATTTCTTCCATCTCCGCTGCCCTTTCCTCCGCTGAGCTCTCCTCTTCTGGGGAATCTCCCCTGTCCTCAATCCCTGCGGTGTCATTTGCCCCTTCGCCATCGGGAGTCCATTCCCTCAAGAATTGCCGCACGTCCTGCGATGGTCCTCCCCTGTCCTCTTCAACCGCGTTGATCATGATGGCCCTCGAGAGCCAGTCTGCCACCACGTTTTCCTTTCCCGGCTTATACACCACCTCTATGTTGTATTGGCTTAGGATCTCCTTCCATCTTGTGACCCTAGCTGAGGTTTCCTTGAGTTTTCCTACCCACTGGAGGGGTTTGTGGTCGGTATGGACTCGAAATTTTCTCCCGAATACGTATGGCCTGAAATGGTCGATAGCCCATACTATCGCGAGTAGCTCCCTCTCCAAAGCGCTGTACCTTGATTCCGCACCCGTAAGCCGACGGCTCGCGTATGCTATCGGTCGTTCACCCTCACTCCCCCCCTGGGACAAAACGGCCCCTAGCGCGTATTCACTCGCATCAGTGGTTATATTAAAAAGCTTCTCGAAATCCGGAAACGCTAACACCGGCTCCGTCAGCAACCTATTCATACATTTTCGAATGTTATTCTCCATCTCTGGTGTCACCACAATCTTCGCGCCTTTCTTCAACAAATTGTTAATGGGTACCAAATACTCTGCCATCTCGGGTACGAATCTCCGGTAATAATTCAGCGTCCCGAGAAGCCTACGAATCCCCTTGACGTCCCGTGGTACCGCCATCCGCGTGATTGCTTCCACCTTTGCCGCATCCGGTCTGACCCCCTCGCTAGAGATAGTGTGGCCTAAAAAATTGATCCGCGTTTGTCCCAGCAGAGACTTCTCGCTTGACAATTTCAGCCCGAATTGCCGGAGCCTTTCGAATACTGCCCTCAGATGCTCCACGTGCTCGGTTTCCGTTCTGCTAAAAATCAGCAGGTCATCCATGTATACCTGGCATACCGAGTCATCGATGCCCCTCAAAAATTCGTCCATCAGACGCTGAAACGTTATGGGCGCATTCTTCAGACCAAACGGCATCCTGGTGAATTCATAATGCCCCCTTTCAAATGTGAACGCTGTTTTGTGTTGGTCTTCCGGGTGCATCCGTATTTGGTGGTATCCCGCCTTGAGGTCCAGCGTGCTAAAGACCACGGCCCCACTCAACCTATCGAGTATATCCTCGAATCTCGGGATCGGGTACTTCTCGTCTACCGTGTTATCGTTCAATTTACGATAGTCTACTACCACCCTGTATTTTTCCTTATTATCCCCCGGCGCTGCCTTCTTTTTCACCGCCCACAGGGGACTATTGAATGGTGAGGTGCTATCAACTATGATTCCCTGTTCTTTTAGACTATCTAGCTCCTCCCGAATATGCTGTCTCAACGCCTGCGGGTATCTTCTCTCTTTCACGTAAGTTACCCTCTCCTGTTTCAGTGGGATTTCGTGCACCGTCCTCCCTGTTACTCCTAATACCTCACCTTCCCTGAAGAAGATATCCCTAAACTCCTCTTGTAGCAACTTCCTCCAGTCCTCCACTCTGTCCACCGCTCCTATCCGCACCCTTCTTTCTCTCGCGACCCCTATACATCCGAACTTCCTCTTTCCTAACCTAACGCTCCAGACTCCTCTACGGTTTCTAATGCTCGCCCCTACCTGACCTAACAAATCGCACCCTACTATGACTTGGTATTCCCGAGTCATGTTCTCTACCACATGCACCGTTAGCTCACCCTCTTTCCCTGTCCACCGATCAAGCCCAATTGTCGCCTCACCCTCTACACTACAGGGACCACCCAGAGTGATCAGCTGGCAGTCACATTTCTGTATCCGGAGTACCCTCTCGCTCCCGCACCCTTTTCCTAACGCCCTTCGAGTCATAATAGTGCTCGAGCTACCCGTGTCCACAAGACACTTTACTCCCCCGTCTACTTCGATAATTGGCAACCAGCATGGCTTACCTCGGATGTTGTTGCATATTGCTGTGCGGTCGCCTCTCTGCCGACACACTCCTCAGATGTCGTCCCGCTTCCTCCTTTCTGCCGCCGCTCGTCGCTGCTCACTCCGTTGGCTGCGCCTACCTCCTTCACCTCCGCTGCTGCCTGGTTCGTCCGTCTCCGTTCCCGACGCTCCTGACTCCTCGGTTGCCTCCTCCGAAGATCCGTCCCGCTGATGTACCCTGGCTCGTCTTTTCATCCTCTGCACATTCACCTCCATGGGTTCGTCCTGAGGTCTCTCCCTCCTGTGAAATATGTATGGGCACTGCCTTGCTATGTGCCCTTCCGTCCCGCACTCGAAGCATCTGGTGCGCGGACATTGCGCTACTAAATGTCCCGGCTTCCCACACCCGTGACATTTTCTCTCTTCCCTCCGGGGCCCATTCCTCGGCCTCGACGACTGTCCCGATCTTCTTTCCCTCGTCGGGGCTTTTTCTCCACTCGGCTGCCTGGTGTCCCTCTTCTTCCAACCTGTCGGGGCTGTCCATGGTCGTCTATCCGTCACCCGGGTCCAACCCGGTTCTTCCACATCCATCCGTGTCTCCTCCTCTCTGGCACTTAGGTCGATCATCTCCTGGGCGCATTCGAGGAACGATCGCTCTCTGGGCAGTCCGTCCCTCTTCCCCGTTTCTTTAGCCAGCTGGACTTTCAATATTGTCGACAGAAACTCCATCCTGGCTTCGACCTCTCCCACGCTCATTGTTTCCCGCATCTTCTCGGTTATGCGATTGTACTTCGCCACGAGTACTCCCGCATATTGCCCCCTTGACTGTCGTTGGGCCCGCCGCTCCCTAAACATTTGGAATATGTCCTCTTCCGGTGTCCACCTACCTCCTCCAAAAGCCTTCTTCAGCCGCTCCTTAATCACCGGCCACGGAGTCTCCTCGTCCGCTTGGATCTGGTTCAGGACGTTCCTCCTTACTCGGCACACAAGAGCTGCTTTTAGTTCTTCAGCGTCCCCTAGGTTCACCAGGTCCTCCGCCACCTTCACCTCGATTCTTGACATAAGACGATCTCCGCCTTTCAAGAAATGGTTGAGCTCGCCTACCTCGCCTCCGAATCGTTCCAGGTCCGCAATGGCCCTCCGTAAGTCCTGCGTGGTTGTTGCTCTTATTTTCATCCATTCCAAGGCATTGGCGTGTGCTTCTGCCAACGTGTCCCTTGGTAATGGAGGGATCTCCTGGATCTGAGGGATCTGTGCTACCTGAGGGACTTGAGGTATCTGAGGTACCTGAGGCGCGATCTGGGGTACCTGATTGATCTGTGGAATATCCTGAGGTTGAGGAATTTCCGGTACGCTTAGTACTCCCGGTCTAATCAATCCTTCTGTCGGCATTTCACCTTTTCCTTAAACACCAAAAAAAAAAAATATCTACTTAAAAAAAAATTACTTCCCTGACGTTGTCCCGGGTTTCGGCACCAGTTAAGCGTCGTCGGACTTAGAAAACAAAAAAAAAAGAAGGAAAAGGGAAAAGATGTAACATACACGACTTCTGAAATAGCACAGCTTTATTCGTTCCATAAGCCTCCTTATATACACTTAGCCTGTTTATTTACATTACCAGATAGTATTAAGGCTGATACCGCCAGTCTCCGGTCTTTATCTTATATATATATATATATTACATATACAGGTAAGTAAAGGTAAAAATTGCCGTATATCATTACCGTGTCCGAGTTACAATTTGATGTTTTTTTTTTATTTTATATAATCATGACCAATTAATTAGTATAGTCTTTAAAAGAAGAGGATTGAAGAAAAGAATTCTTTTGCATAATACCAGTAAGTATAGAACTATGTGTTTAAAAAAAAAACTATAAATAAATACATTTAGATGGCTATTTATCATTTCCTACGATTACTCTAGTTCATCATTTTACCAACAAAGAAAAACTTACGGTAATTTGAAAATTCTATTATTTCCCACAAACAAATTTTCTATCTCCACCCCTTAATATTATTAAATGTCAATGGAAGGCATAGGTATTTTAAAAATATGTACGCATTCGAATGCAGTCAAAATTATGAATATTCTATTATGAAAAATTCTATTAATTATAGAATTACCCATATATGAGAAAAATCTGATTTCATTCAGAAATGCCAACAATCATAGGATAATCCACGAGAGGGGGGGGGGGGAGGAGAAGCATTCGTTCGGGTTTAAGACCCCAAAATCGATAGATAATTTTGTCCATATTTGCATGGTAACATTATCAGTGATCGATCAGAGCTAAATATTTAAACACAATATGAACCATTTTTTAAATATAACGCAAACAGCAACATCCGAATGTCGAAACGTGCCAAGAAAACATTTATCCCCTAGAGCATTATTGTTTCTGTGGTTACCATCATTAACGGATCCAGGATTTAATTTTGGGGAGGGAGGGGCTTCAGCCCAAAAGATTTTTTTAATGTAGGTATATATTAGGGACTTGGACCTTAACCTGAAACTCAGAACGCACACTCAACTCCTGGGAGAGGAAAGTATTGAGAAGAATATGGGGCGGACTCTTTGAGAATGGAATTTGAAGAAGAAAGAATGAGGAGCTGCGGGAACTCTATGGTGAACCCGATATTGTAGCATTGATAAAAATATCCAGAATCAGATGGTTAGGTCATGTGGAAAGCATGCCAGACCAAAGAATGCCAAAGAAAATGCTGCAAAAGAAATAGTGGGCGCCCTCGGATCAGATGGCTGGAGGATGTTGAGGACGATGTGAGGCGGATGGACTTTCGAAGATGGAGGGAAGTGGCAGAAGACCGTGGATATCGTTAGGCTGTAGTGGAAGAGGCCCGGGTTCTTATAGGACCGTAGCGCCGTTATAATAATATAATAATAATAATAACATTAGGGTAATTACTTCGGAAGAAAGAAAGAAACTAAATACCTATATAAAATGGTGTTTAAGTGATTATTTAATGTAATTAGACGAACAATCATTATCTCTATAAAATATAAAATTAGAGATGATTTTTTTTATAAATCATTGTTAAACTTTACCATTTTTTTGGGAGGGGGAGGGGGGGAGGGCTTCGTCCCGAAAGCCCTCCTCTCTCCCTCCCCCTCCCGTAAATCCTCCTGGGGTTACCATCATCTTTTTTTTTTTATCCGGCCTTCAAGGACCACTGAAAAATATTTGTGTATAGGTCATTCGTTTTTCTTCTAAAGCAATTACTTTTAATAAAAAAAATCTATAAAAAAAAAAAAAAAAACTCTCCCTCCAAAATGAAATACTGAATCCGCTACTGTCTGTGATGACAATTTTATTTATAAAAGTTTACAATGGTTGAATATGTATATTTATTCCTTAACTATAATATGATACACAGTGCTTTAATTAAAATGTACGAAGTGATCTTATTACACTTGGCAATCAGCCGGGCGACCAAATTGCGTGACCAAGTCTCACGACCAACCTCTATTCAAACTTTTCTAGATGATGTTCCCAAATAGTCTGTGTTATCGAGAGTTTGCTAAGTGAAAAAAAACTTAAATTAAACACAAATTATAATTTTAAAAATATGAAAAAAGGAAAAACAGCATTACTTATAATCAGAGATGCAAACCTAATTAGCACCAGATTATCAATTCAAATTCTTGAAGGCGACCTTAAAGTGACAGAAAAATTCATCCCATTCCAAAAAAATCAACAATGTCAGATTAAATATGATAATTATTTCAGTGATAATTAAACATACCACGGATTCATGATTTGATTTAACTAATTTTTTTTTACGTTCTTACCACACCTATCTGGGAACAGTACCTGTTGTTGTTTATTCATTCCTTAGAAATTAAATCATTCACATTTAAAAACCGGGCACATTTCGGGTAGATTATTTCTTTTACTTAGAATGGATATTCTAGAAACTTGTTTCTCCAGCAACTTAACGTTACAGCAAAGCTGGTGCAAACAGGTTCCAGGATTCATTTCTCCAAGTATCAAAAATAAGTTCAAATGTTTACTCGAAAACATCATAAAAACAGACAAACATTTAAAAGTAGTATTTTATTATTAGGAAGGATAAATGTCGTTATAAATTTTTAGGTTGTATTTCTTTTCCTCCAAGTATATATATATATATATATATATATATATATATATATATACATTTCGATGCGCTGTATATATATATATATATATATATAGTTTCAGAGTCTGACTAGGCTCTCCCGAGAGGAATCCACAATAAAATTAGGGGATCAATTATGAAAATGTAAAAATAAATAAAAATTGTTGGGAAAGTAAATGCTTTTATTAAATTTTATTTGTATAACTCAGATAAAAAGCATCTCGCTTAGAACTTATGAAGAAATTATTTCAATATTATATCAATATTATTTCAAGATTAAATCAATATTGTATAAATATTATTTCAATATTATATCAATATTTTATCAATATTATATCAATATTGTTTAAATATTATATCAATATTATTTCAATATTTTATCAATATTATATCAATATTGTATCAATATTATTTAAATATTATATCAATATTGATAGATACTATATTTATCGCTTGTTTTAGTTAAGGTTATTGATACTACAAACTATGCATATATTTACAATATGGATACAGTTAGAAATTATATTAAGGTAAAAATAAAAGTATAATTTTCTTATAAGAAGTTGAATAAAGCGATTGATAAATATATAATTAAATGAATAGATACAGGTAAATTAAATCAGTCGACTTTTTAAAGGAGTTAACGATTTTTGTACAATGAAGATGCGAAATATGCACTGATTGGTATTATAAAAAAAAATCATAAAATTAATCATGATTATATATGGTTGTAATGAGTGCTACCATGAGTTAATTATCGTTTGTTAACTATTTATATAATTATAAATATTATTGTACGCAGTTAATTTTTCTTTAATATGCTTGTATTCTTCAGCTATAAAATAAAAATAAAATTATTTTCTGAGCTACAGGTAAATAGGGTTACATCGTCTTTCAAACCTGTATAAATTTCATTATATAATTCTGTTTTATTATATATAACTGTTTCATAAGATTAAAATAAATTAAGCCCAGAACTTTTGTTAACATTTTCTGAAAGAATAAAAAGAAAAAAACAGTAGCGCAATGCCAAAAAAAAAATCTAAAAAATGAAATAAAAAATTGTAGAGGTGGGATGCTGAGAAGAATATTTTATAAATCGTATAAGTGTTGTTCAGGAATTTCAAAGGTTTGATAATAGTCATTTTTAAAATTCAATTGTAACCACCAATAAACTGATTGAACCTTAATTAATCCATTAAAAATGAAAGATAGTTAACTGAAGTTTCAAAAGCAGTGCCATCAAAAGACACTGATTTGAACTATAAATAAAATATTGCTGAAGCTAGTTGTCAACAGGTAGGAACCGAATGCCTCTCTCTTCCGTATCGTACTGTGAGAGTATAAAATAATTTCGAAATTTTACCAGGCCACATTTTAGTTCTGCAACTATCTGTTGAAAGGATGATATATTACATTTCTCATGTGTTGAAAGTAGTTTTGTCTTCCTTGATCAGCGATTGGCCGTGCCAAACACGTGACAATGCAAAACTTAATGTTCAACGCTTACCCCGGTATAAAAAATATCGGAAACGACAAATGAAAATCTAAATTAAAAGCACATCGCTACATAGAGAAATGAGTGATATTGAAACAACGATTAAGTATTTAAAATTAGCACATCTTCATACCAGACTGAAACGACAAGAAAATGTCTGTCTTGATTTCTTTTTTAAATTAGTATATGAACTCAGCGTAGGGGCTGTTATTAGTTAACTTATTTTATACTAAATTTTATGTAAAGTTTATATCAATGAACTAATAGTATTATTTGTTTATTACTTTATTATACAATTATATAAAGTACATTGTATAATTGTATTTAGAGATGATAAAGAAATCTTGTCTCATAGGTGGTATCAGTGATTTCCAAATGTCGATAGGTAACAAAGAATAATAATTGATTTTACAAAGTATCCCAATAATGCATAAACACCTATAATTGTTATTATATGACTTCCTAAAAAATTATGTACTGTATATGTGTGTGTGTATGTGTATGTATATCTTATTATTTATTAATTTAATTTGTTGTTCTGTTTTTATTTCTAATTGTACAGAGGAATGTGACATGTTTTAATGATTAATTCTATATAAATCTCTGATGGTTTCGATGCAAATTTATTTATTATTATTCTTTATAATTTTAATCTTAGGGTATCGCTAATTCGAATAATACATATAGGCAGCGTTAATTGTTTTATTTCGCGATTTCCTAATAGATTGTGTAATTCCCTACTCACTTAAAAATATATAGTTATACTTACAAAATATATCTTTGCCATGTTTCTTTAAAATTGAGAAAACAGTACAGCGGTCGCAAAATAACTTAAAATATAAAATTCATACCAGACTGAAACGACAAGAAACCGCTCGACGTTTCCGATTACTTCAGCAATTACTAGACAAACGCTCTAAACTTCCAATTAATTACAAAATACCCATTTACATGATAATAATAAGATCTGTTTGGACTTACGAATTTTAGTTATGGGGCTCCACTAAACCATCGAATTCCTCTCGTATCCAATCCTTACAATCCAAAATCCTTCGTAAAATCCTCAATGGTACCTCCATTGTTACAAATAAAACCATCCATAATGATCTTAATGTTTCAGATCTGGTCCAATCCAGATGTCTATCCTTCCATAATAAACTTCAGAATCATCCCAACCTTCTCGTTTCTAACCTTGCTTCCTCTTCAATTCCTGATAACCCTCCGAGGCGTATGAAAAGAAGATGGCCCCGTGATCTCCTAATGTAGACATGTCATTAGAGTGCTACCATTGGGTAGTTTCTCAACAAATGTTTTAACGTCATTATATACATTATGTTCAAATTTACTGGATGTATTTATTTAATACAGTTGTAAGTATCATTAGGAAATAAAAAATAAATCAACAAAGTCAATTCATTGTATTTTGACAAGAACAGTCGTTACTAATGTTCTTGAAAGTCGAAGCGATGCTTAATCAATTCAAAACAAAAAAAATCTATCGTTTTCCAAAAAGGCACATTTAGTGATTTTTTCATGTTTTTTCAAACAAACAATATAATTAATAAAAAAAAAAGAAAACTGTGTCATGTCTGCTCTAGTCCCCTCCATAAACACAATGAATGAAGCTTCTATCAGAATAAAGAGTATAGCGATATTTGAAATCGGTGGCGACGAGTTTATCCTTATTAATCCCACCATATTGCTGATAAAAATTAATCGATCAATTATCAGTGTATCTACAAGAAGTGTTTTCTGCCATTCATTTTTTTTTTTTATATATATTTTAACTCGTAGTATATATTGCGTGTTTCATTATAAAACTAAGAGTATCAGGGAAGCAAAATCCGTTTTCGGGAGGCATTTTGTTACAGCTCCTTGTCAAGTGAGGTTACAAGAGCGGTGAGGCCCTTACCACTCTAATAGCTAGCCTCACTAATTATTATCCTTCACTTCCCAACTTTCCTTAACAAGAGGCAATGTATAATATTATTTTATTTATAATATAATATAATACCTTGTTTCCTGTAAGTATTATGATTTCATAATGTATATATATATTTTTTAAATACAGTCTTAAACCAGTGGTCAGCAATCCCATTTGTCAATAGAGCCAGATATAAAAAAAAATTAAATTTGTTTTCAATATACATTTTTATGTACACATACAAATTTGTATGTATACAATATACATTCAACTGTATAGGTAGGTGTTATGTTATTACTAGTGTTGCCTAAATGCGAGACCAAGGCGAGTCTTGGTCTTGGTCTAGGTCTTGGTTTCGCAACGGTCTAGCAGTTACCTATTAGCTTATTACTATAGAGATATTACTGTAATTTTTCAGACTAGCAGGCCCGTGCGAAAAATTCGCACAGCATATTGTTATCAAATGCCAAATTAATAAGAAAATGCAACTTATCAAAAGATTAAGACATCAAATGTTACTTTATCGATAAATATAATCCACAAAGGA